>JARQWZ010005746.1:0-68735 GCA_033150135.1 Gobio occitaniae
CCTGCGGTGACACCCAACCGACAGCTGCCCTCAGAACCGCGAGTCAACAACCCGTCCTGTTATGCCGGTGAGCCCACTGAGTGCAGAGCCTTTCTCATACAATGTGAGGTTGTCTTTTCTCTACAGCCCCAGACGTATGCGGAGGATCAGGCTCGCATTGCATTTGTTCTCTCGCTTCTCACAGGACGTGCACGCGAGTGGAGAACGTCTGTTTGGGAGGCTAAATCGGCGTGCTGCAGTCGGTACGGGCTCTTTAAGGACGAGATGATAAAGGTTTTTGATAGATCTGTCTTCGGTTGTGAGGCTTCACGTCTTCTTGCTGTTCTACGTCAGGGCAGAAGGTCTGTGGCCGATTTCGCTATATTTTCCCCGCTGCTGTTCCCGTTCGTAACCAGTCTGAGGCTGAGCCTATGCAGGTCGGGGGCATGCACATCTCCTCAGAGGAACGACAACGGCGGATACTCAATCGTCTTTGTTTTTACTGTGGAACGGCTGGTCACGCCGTGGCATCATGCACGTTAAAAGCCAGAGCTCACCAGTAGACCGAGGAGTACTGGTGAGCGCTTCTGCCATTTCCTCCTCACCCAGATCTCGCACTACGATCTCTGCTGTTCTCCGTTGGACGGGTTCTTCAGCTACTGGTCCTGCTCTCATCGACTCGGGGGCGGAGGGCAACTTTATCGACGAGGGATGGGCTTGTGAGCACAAGATTCCCTTGGTCAACTTAACTGACTTCACTACTGTATTTGCCCTGGATGGCAGAGAGCTCTCTTCGGTTCGCCGCGTCACCGTTCCGGTGAGTCTCATCGTCTCCGGTGACCACCAAGAGACTATTTCTTTTTATGTTTTTCAGTCTCCCTATACACCCATTGTTTTAGGGCATCCCTGGCTTATACAGCATAATCCTCAGATTGACTGGTTAAGGGGTCTATTCATAGTTGGAATTTGTCCTGTCATGTGAATTGTCTGGTCTCTGCTGTTTCTGCCGTGTCTTCTGTTTCTGTCTTCCAGGAGGAGCCTGATGATTTGTCTGGAGTCCCGGAGGAGTACCATGATCTGCGGGCGGTTTTCAGTCGTTCCCGGGCGGTTTCCTTGCCGCCTCACCGCCCTTATGACTGTGGGATTGAGCTTCTCCCCGGTACCCCGCGCCTCCTCGTAGTAGATTTGGTCCCTTTCGGCGCCTGAGCGAGAGGCTCTGGAGAAATATCTCTCAGACCCCCTCGATGCTGGGATTATTGTCCCTTCTTCGTCGCCTGCCGGTGCGGGGTTTTTCTTTGTAAAGAAGAAGGATGGTTCTTTGCATCCCTGTATCGACTATTGAGGGCTGAACGACATAACAGTCAAGAACCGATATCCCTTGCCTCTTATGTCGTCAGCCTTTGAGATCCTACAGGGCGCAAAGATATTCACCAAATTAGACTTGCGTAACGGCTATCATTTGGTGCGTATCAAGGAGGGGGACGAGTGAAAGACCGCGTTTAACACTCCTGTTGGGCACTTTGAATATCGCGTCCTTCCTTTCGGGCTGGTCAACGCTCCCGCGGTTTTTCAGGTCTTGGTTAATGATGTCTTGCGAGACATGTTAAACGTTTTTGTATTCGTTTACTTGGATGACATTCTGATTTTCTCGCCGTCCCTCCAGGTTCACGTTCAACACGTTCGTCGTGTCCTGCAGCGTTTATTAGAGAACCGTCTATTCGTTAAGGCAGAGAAATGCGTCTTTCACGCCCAATCGGTTACGTTCCTCGGTTCGGTGATCTCTACAGAGGGGATCAGCATGGACCCTAACAAGGTCCGTGCGGTGCTTGATTGGCCTGTCCCAGATTCTCGTGTCGCCCTTCAACGGTTTCTGGGATTTGCCAATTTTTATAGGTGCTTTATTCGAGGCTTTAGCCAGGTTGCCGCTCCTCTTACCGCCCTTACCTCCTCCAAGGCCAGGTTCGCTTGGTCGGAGGCTGCTGAGGGTGCGTTTAACCGACTTAAGAATCTATTTACCTCCGTGCCCGTTTTGATCACTCCTGACCCTAGGCGTCAGTTCATCGTCGAGGTCGGTGCCTCCGACATTGGGGTGGGAGCTATCTTGTCGCAACGCTCTTCCCAGGATGACAAGGTACATCCGTGCGCGTTCTACTCTCATAGTCTCTCACCCACAGAGCGGAACTACGACGTTGGCAACCGAGAACTCTTGGCGATCCGTCTGGCGCTGGGTGAGTGGCGACACTGGCTTGAAGGGGCCAGAGTGCCATTCATAGTCTGGATGGATCATCGCAATCTAGAGTATATCCGCTCTGCTAAACGCCTTAACGCCTGTCAAGCCCGCTGGGCATTGTTTTTCGACCGCTTTGATTTTTCTATTTCGTTTAAACCTGGTTTTAAGAACCTCAAGCCTGATGCTCTTTCTCAGCAGTACAGCTCGTCAGAGGTTGCCTTCGCCATTGAGGGGATTTTGCCTCAGTGATGTGTGGTCGGGGTAGCCGTCTGGGGAGTGGAACAGATGGTGAAGCGTTCTCTCTCGCACGTTCCTAGTCCACCCCGCGCTCCGGAAGGAACATTATTCGTGCCCGAAGTCGCTCGTCCAACGGTTCTTCGCTGGGGGCATTCGTCTAAATTGGTTGCGCATCCCGGGGTTAGAGGAAAGCTAGCAGCCATTCGTCAGATATTTTGGTGACCCACTCGTGAGCGCGATATCCGGCATTTTGTTGCCGCTTGTTCTATCTGCGCCCAGACTAAGTCTAGCAATAGTCCTCCAGCGGGTCTTCTTAGACCTCTTCCCATTCCTTCGCGTCCCTGGTCTCACATCGCGTTGGATTTTGTTACCGGGTTGCCTTCTTCGGCTGGGAATGCGGTCATTCTCACCGTCGTGGATCGTTTTTCTAAGGCTGCGCATTTTATACCGCTCCCTAAATTACCATCTGCTCTAGAAACTGCCCAGATTATGGTTAATCACGTGTTCAAGATCCATGGTCTTCCTTCGGACGTAGTGTCTGACAGGGGACCCCAATTTACCTCCCAGTTCTGGAGGGAATTCTGTCGTCAGATAGGGGCTTCCCCCAGTCTGTCGTCAGGATTCCATCCGCAGACTAATGGGCAGGCCGAGAGGACCAATCAGATTCTTGGTCGCATGTTGCGTAGTCTTACATCACAGAATCCTGCTTCTTGGTGCGACCAGCTGCCGTGGGCCGAATATGCTCACAATTCCCTTCCGTCGTCCGCTACTGGTTTGTCTCCGTTTGAAAGTTGTCTTGGTTACCAACCCCCTGTTTTTTTGCCGCAAGAGTCTCTGGCCTCGGTTCCGTCCGTCGAAGCTTTCATTCAGAGATGTAAGTGAACCTGGAGGAGAGTGAGATCTGCATTATGTCATTCCAGGGCACGTACTCGTCGAGCCGCCAATCGGCACCATGTTAGATCTCCAAGATATGTCTGCGGTCAGAAGGTGTGGCTTTCCACCCGCAATTTGCCCATTCAAGAGGCGTCTTGTAAGCTCATGCCTCGGTTTGTCGGGCCCTTTCCCGTGGTAAAGGTTATCAGTCCAGTCACTGTTAAACTCAAGCTGTCCCGTCAGATGCGTCGTGTTCATCCGGTTTTTCATGTGTCTTGCATTAAGCCTGTCATTCGCGTGCCCACCCGTCCCTCCCTTCCTCCTCCTCCTATCGACGAGGGGGCCTCTATCTATAGAGTTCGCAAGCTTCTCGACTTCCGTCCCCGGGGGCGTGGCAACCAGTTTTTGGTGGATTGGGAGGGGTACGGTCCTGAGGAGAGGCGGTGGATTTCAGCCCGGGACGTCCTGGATCGCTCGTTGATTGATGACCTCTATCGGTCTCCTCAGGCTCCTCCCTCGGGAGAGCCTGGGGGCGCTCGTTGAGTGAGGGGTACTGTCGTGTGTCAGGTTCTTTCTCTTTGCTTTTCACTATCCTTTCTTCACTCACTCTCCTTCCTGATTGGTTCAGACACACACACACACACACATTTGTCTGATGGTCTTGTTTGTCTGATACAGCCTTGCGCCTAAGTTTAGTCTGAGTTCTGCATTTGCTGCAAGAGTACCTTCTGGGTCCTCTGTTCCTGACTATGATTTATTCTCAAGAACTGCCTCCACCTCTACTGGTGTCCCGATCTCTCTCCTCTTCGAGACAGGATCATCTCTGCTGCCTTCTCAGTTTGTTTTACCAGTTCTGTGTGCCTAAACGACAGACTGCCTTGTTTATATTCTCATTAAAGACTGTTATTATCCTGTCAACCTCTGCTCTTGGATCCATTCTTTATTGACTCTGACATAAACCACAAAATTGTACTTTTTGTACTAAGTTTATCTAATTCAAGTAACGATCAACCAAATCAAAAGCTTTAGTCAAATCAAGAAAAATAGCACCTGTGAGCTTTCCATTATCTGAGGCTGAAAACACATCATTTGTAAACTAAAGTAATGCAGTAGTTGTGGAATGATTGGACCTAAAACCAGATTGAGATGATGATAGAATATCATTGATAGATAAATAATTTGAAAGTTGTTTATAAATTAATTTTTCAAAAACTTTAGATATAGAACATATAATAGATATTGGTCTATAATTATTAATATCAAGTACATCACCTCCCTTATAAAGCGGAGTAATGCGTGCACATTTCCAGATCACCGGCAACTCACATGTAGACAAAGAAAGATTAAATAAATCAGCTAGTGGATACATAAGAATATGTGAAGTTAATTTAAGATACCTATTTTCAATTCCATCTAATCCTTCACCACTAGTCACTTTTAATTCATCAATAGCACTCTGAACATCAGTTGGAGCAATCTTCTCAAATGAATATGAACTATTACATGATGCAGTCTCATTACAAATATCAGTATTCAAGTGAAAAGCAGATACTAAAGTAGACCAAACTGAAGAAAAATGCTGATTAAATTCTTGCGCAATAGATAAGGAGTCATGAAGTATTATATTATTATTAACTCTAATTTGATTTACTGAATGTTTATTTGATGTATTAATAATGTTTTTGATTTTATTCCAGAATTGTTTAGGATTTTTATAATGAAAAGACATTCTTTATTATAATTAGACTTTGCATTTCGAGTTTTTGTTTTGCTCAAATTTCTTAAATGCCTATAGACTTCCCAATCAGCATTACTTCTTGTCTGACGAAATGTTGTCCATGCTTTGTCCCTTTGCCTAAAGAGACTAATAAGTTCCGAATTAATCCAAGAAAGATGATTGCCCTTAACCCTGACAATTTTCCAAGGTGCATGCTTGTCTACAACATTTATAATCTCAGTATAAAAAAAAATCCCACGCGTCTTGTACATTAGGAATTAAATTATATCTATTCCAATTAATGGAAATCAGATCATGAATAAATAAATCTAAATTCAGTTTTTTGTATTGTCTGATTTTAATTAATTTTGGTGGCAATTTAGGTACTTTAATTTTCCATACACAAAATATAATCGAATGATCACTAAAGCAGTCAGACAACACACCGGACCTTAAAAATCTATTTGGGTGTGAGACAAGTATCCAATCAAGAAGAGATTGTGAGCGAGAAGTAATTCTAGTAGGCTCAGTAATTAATTGGGTAAGATTTAAATTATTAAATATATTTTTTCTCTTTATTACATGACATATCCAACCAAGTCTTATTGAAATCGCCTAATAAGATTAGCTAATTTTTACCAAAAACTGAATTAATAGTGGATATCAGGCAGTTAAAGGACTCCACTGGTGAAGAGGGTGGCCTGTATATGCTCCCGATGGTTATACATTTATTTAAATGGAAAACCACCTTAGCAAAAATACATTCAAAATATAAAGGATCAATCGAAGGTATAATTCATTCAGAAACAAGTATATTTGTATATTTGTTCCCCAGATTTACCAGGACACACACACATTTAAAACTCATAAAAGCTTAGAGGTCTTCTCGTTCTCCCTTTTTTAATCTCATTAATTCCTAATTGTAACAGGATGTAATCACTAACAGAAACTTTTATATTGATTTTATTGAAACAGTAGGGAAAATAAGTATTGAACACATCATAATTTTTCTCAGTAAATATATATCCAAAGGTACTATTGACATGAAAATTTCACCAGATGCTGGTAACAACCCATGCAATCCATACATGCAAAGAAATCAGACCATATATGTCCATCAATTCACTTATGTGTAATACTGTTAAATGACACAGGGAATATTCCTTGGGGAACAGAATGTATAAATGTACCTTTAAAGGGACACAATTGGTCCTATTATACCATTGTTTCCTCTACTTACAGGTACAAAAATTTACCCTTAAGGGTACTACTACCCCTGTGACGGCCATTTTTACATTAAAAGGTACAGTTTTGTGTGGTTACAAAGTTTCTCTTGTGCATGCAAATCTAATTTACGCTTCAATGTACACTTCCACAAATCTTACCCTGAGCATGCAAAATAATTTCCATCCAGTAGCCATTGTGTAGCCTATGAAGTGATCTATATAATATACTTGCCTTGTCCAGTAATGAAGTTGAAAGCTGTGGTTGTGTCTGACTCCTGATGTGTTCACTCACTGTCTGCGGTCGAAATGTGTTTTGTCTCAACTTGCATAAGCCTGCTTTAGATGTGAAGCTCGCGTCTCATTGGCACATTGCATACTTCCTACCTATAGTTGGAAAAACCACACATGTCTATACAAGTGCAAAAAGTTGATTTATTTCACTAATTCCATTCAAAAAGTGAAACTTATATATTATATTCATTAAACACACTGATATATTTCACATGTTTATTTCTTTTAATTTTGATGATTATAACTGACAACTAAGGAAAATCCCAAATCCAGTATCTCAGAAAATTAGAATATTGTGAAAGGTTAAATATTGAAGACACCTGGTGCCACACTCCAATCAGCTGATGAACTCAAAACACCTGCAAAGGCCTTTAATGGTCTCTCAGTCGAGTTCTGTAGGCCACACAATCATGGGGAAGACTGCTGACCTGACAGCTGTCCAAAAGACGACCATTGACACCTTGCACAAGGAGGGCAAGACACAAAAGGTCATTGGAAAAGAGGCTGGCTGTTCAGAGCTCTGTGTCCAAGCACATTAATAGAGAGGCGAAGGGAAGGAAAAGATGTGCTAGAAAAAAAGTGTACAAGCAATAGGGATAACCACACCCTGGAGAGGATTGTGAAACAAAACCCATTCAAAAATGTGGGGGAGATTCACAAAGAGTGGACTGGAGCTGGAGTCAGTGCTTCAAGAACCACTACACACAGACGTATGCAAGACATGGGTTTCAGCTGTCGCACTCTTGAACAACAGAAGCGTCTCGCCTGGGCTAAAGACAAAAAGGACTGGACTGCTGCTGAGTGCTCCAAAGTTATGTTCCCTGATGAAAGTAAATGTTGCATTTCCTTTGTAAATCAGGGTCCCAGAGTCTGGAGGAAGAGAGGAGAGGCACACAATCCACTCTGCTTGAGGTCCAGTGTAAAGTTTCCACAGTTAGTGATGGTTTGGGGTGCCATGTCATCTGCTGATGTTGGTCCACTGTGTTTTCTGAGGTCCAAGGTCAACGCAGCCATTTACCAGGAAGTGTTAGAGCACTTCATGCTTCCTGCTGCTGACCAACTTTATGGAGATGCAGATTTCATTTTCCAACAGGACTGGGCACCTGCAAACAGTGCCAAAGCAACCAGTGCCTGGTTTAAGGACCATGGTATCCCTGTTCTTAATCGGCCAGCAAACTCACCTGACCTTAACCCCATAGAAAATCTCTGGGGTATTGTGAAGAGGAAGATGCAATATGCAGAAGAGCTGAAGGCCACTATCAGAGCTGGGCTCTCAGAACACCTGAGCAGAGCCACAGACTGATGGACTCATGCCACGCCGCATCGCTGCAGTTATTCAGGCAAAACCAGCCCCAGCTAAAGCATTGAGTGTTGGACATGCTCATACTCTTCAGTTGGCCAAGATCTCAGAAAATCCTTTGTTTGTATTGGTCTTAAGTAATATTCTAATTTTCTGAGATACTGAATTTGGGATTTTCCTAAGTTGTCAGTTATAATCATCAAAATGAAAAGAAATAAACATTTGAAATATATCAGTCTGTGTGTAATGAATGAATATAATATACAAGTTTCACTTTTTGAATGGAATTAGTGAAATAAATCAACTTTTTGATGATGTTCTAATTATATGACCAGCACCTGAATATGAAAACACATTGAGATAAGATAGAAGAAAGTAAAAGCATTACATGCAATTTATTCATATAGTCAATGCATTTGCCCCAAATCTTTTTCAACGGGAACAACTGATCCGTAAAAACATGACTGGGTTCTTCTGATTTCCACTGTGTGGCTGTATTTCTTTAACGGAAGTCTCGGGTCAGATACGGGTCAGAGCGTAACTTTGTATTATATTTTCTCCAATAATCCCAAACGTATGCAATCTGGGACAACATTCTGAATAAGAATCACATGGTTTGTGTAATATTTCAGGTGTGTAATACACCCTGTGTATAATAGTATACTGTATACACTCTAAACTATGCTGGGATAAAAACAACCCAAGTTGGGTTGAAAATGGACAAACCCAGCGGTTGGGTTAAATGTTTGCCCAACGTGCCGGGTAGTTTTATTGAGCCCAACTATTGTTTAATACAGCTGTCCCACAAGTCCTTCCATGTTGTTATAAAACACATTTTTAACCGATTCTACTTTTCTCACAGTGGCGTTTAACGTGTGGATCTGCACACAAAGAGAGAAACCGACATTCATGAGATTTGTTTTCAATGAAAGATGAAAAGAGCGTTCATGAAAGAACTTAAATAGCTTCTACACTCACTCATTGCTATCATTCATCAATGTCAGATATGGCTTATCGTTTGAAATGTGTCAGTAGTACCAACTTCACAAGCCCCCTTGTTCTAACCGAGACTTGTTTTATTTGGCACATGTCCAAGTGTGTGTGAGGAGAGTGTGCTCACTGCATGACACGGAGGTGCTGGAGATCACTTGCATTTAACTGACTGTAATACTGATAATAATAACAACAAAGCGTTGTGCGAAGCCAACGGCATGTCATCAGGGTTCGCACTGAAACCAGTTCTGTGTCCTCAGCATTTGTTACTTTCCTAGACAGGAGATGAAGAGACCACAGAACAGGGAGGGTTAGGGCCAAGTGAGACACAGCTCATGGGAATATAACAGAAAGCTCATCAGAATACAGTGGTACTGTGTCCAGCTAATTGAACTAGTTGTTCTTATGATTATATATATTTGAATGAGTTTATCGCTGAAGCTTTATAATGATAAGCTACATAGGGCCCTTTGACAGATTCTGCGATATTCAACATTTAATATTCCACACTCTGGTCCTCTTCGGTCAAAAATTACGTTCTGAAATTTAGATTTTTTTTTTTGCTTCATCGGAATGGGATGAAACTTTGTGACTTTTGTTGTATTACCTATGTGAACACACAAAAAGAATCAAGGAGATGATTCGGATATGTTAAAGGGTCGTAAAAAAATAGTCACACTTGGCTCCTTCACGGTCAAAAATGACCGCCATAGGAAATGAATTGGAAATACGAAAAAATAGGACATCTCAGAGAAACTTTTGGTGGTACAAACTACAAATCAGCCACTGTGCAGAAAAAAAGTGTACAGCAATGAAGGAGTGACACTCTAAAATATCAAGAGTGCAAATAAGACACACACACACACACACACACAGAAATTAACTGGTAAGACTGGAACAGCAAATTTTGAGAATATGCTAAATAAAATCAATAAATACAATTAAAAAAATACAAAAGAGATTCTCTCGCTCAAATGCAACACACACACACACACACACACACACACACACACACACACACACACACACACACGTTTCCTGTTTGGTTATTTTTTGAACTGGTTGAGTTTGATGGGAAAGAGAATATCACAAAACAGATTGAGACCTTTTAATATAAGTTATTAGTGGATTTAGTATTTTCTGTGTTTGTTAAGGAGGATTATAGCCTGACGTGGTCATACTCAATTCTAGTCAGAATATGAGTCTGATCTGCTCCATTGAGCTGTGATTATTGGGGTGTGTTTCAACCGAGCCAGGAAAGACCTCAATTGGATAGACCTACAACCAATCAGAGCAACGGAGTAAGTGACGTATGTTGAGCGACGCATAGTAGTGGGAAGTTCGGATCATTTTACGTACTCGGATCTTTGAATCTCGTTCAGCAAAATTAACAAATCTTTTTTCAAGTAATTTCGTTCATTGCAGCAGAAAATAATTAAAATGTCACATGTTAAATTCCCCAACACATCTAGTACTTCTATGCAAACATCTATGCAAACGTTGATTACATTTGGAATAAAAAATAAAGTATAAACAAATGCAGCCAAGGTCAAACCATTTAATCACGTCGGTTCCCTGGAAATATTAGTGACGTTACACCTCTCCAGTCTTCGGCTTCGAGTTGTTAGTTCCGTCATCAGTGTCTGCATGCAGTCCCGAAAACAGAATTGATTAGTTCACCTCTCAAGTTTTCGGTTTCGAGTCATTTGTTCACCGACTCACAGCCCCATAGGCTGAATGCAGAAGATCCTGTACAGAACCGATGGCCTGTAGCGCATGCACGGTCAACACAAAATGAACAAATCGCTCTCTGAGACAACTCGAGTCATATTTAAGATTAGTTCATAAAGAACTTAGTTGACAACAGATCTCAACTGCACACACGCTGAAAGAAGTAGAAGAAAAATATGAGTGTAAACGATCTTTGCTGGTGTTGTAAAAAATAATTTAAGGATACACTGAGTATTTACTAACACAATCATCATTTTTGAGAGAAATAATTCTCAGTTTAGGATTAGAACGAATTCAACCCAAGCGCTCTTTGGTGACGTCAATGCTTACGTTACTGTTTATTATCTGTCAATCATTGTATAAAGTCATTTTCTAACCCCTTATCAAACGTGTTACATTACTACCACTGCGAAACGACAACAAGAGATCCAGCAACAATCAGTAATTATGAAGGATTTTTTTAAACACATCATGGATCAAAAAAAAAGAAAAAGAAAAGATAAGCTCTGACCATCACAAAACACACTACAAAAACGTCACAATAACGGCATCAGCGGGAAAACAAGCACATAAAGAAAATAGTAAGACCATACAGCTGCATAATTTATTCCTGCTGCAGTGCATGCTGGGAGTTTTGTACTATGCTGGCACCCAGCATGCATTGAACATGAAACTTTTGATTGTCATCATTGTTGAATATGATGTTGAACATGATTCTTGATGTCTAAATTATGCCAGTGTCCAAATTTGTTTTTATGCACTATATGTTCTTAATATTTTTCAGGATGATTGATTTTTGAAACTCTCTGGATGTCATGCTGTAGAATAATTTACCAGAGTAACCATAGTCAAAAACCCCTAATCCATTTCTTCTTGCCATAATACATGAGCTTTATAAACACACAGTTACAGCAGTCAGAGAAAAAACTAATGTCAAAGAGTGAAGGGTCAAGAGCCCAACTAAAGCAAACACTGATCACAATAATGACGACCATTATTATTTTCAATAAAACATCTAAATCTCTGTTAATTTGTACATGTATGGAAGAAATAATGTGAAACTGGTTTGTAAACTGGTTTCACACTCAGTGTGGCTGAAGTCAGTTGTAGTTCTTGTGTTTCTGCTCTTCTCTTTTTTCTGTTTTTGTCTCTCTGTCCTTCAGTGATTCTGCTTGTCAGGTGTTCATCAGTGTCTGAATTCACTCACTTCTTTTCATTCACTCTGTCAAAAGTGGACTATATTAGTGAACTAATGTTAATAGGGAATGAGGGTATAGGGTTTGATTTGAAACAGCCTCTGAGTGTCGACTTTGAGCGCTGCTAATTCACACCCTGCGTCCCAGTGTCCATAATATCCATCCTAAATAGCATGTGCGATGGAAAATGTACAGGAAATGTACAGGAAAAAAGTTCCTGTAAAAAAAGTTCATGGTACAAATTGTTCTGGGTAATTTCGATAGAAACGCGGCTTTAGTTCCTGCGGAAAGTTCCTGCAGTGGAAACACACCGAGTACCTCCCCAAAGTCCCTAAAGATCCTGTGGTCGAAACACACCGAGTACCACCCCAAAGTCCCTAAAGATCCTGCGGTGGAAACACACCAAGTTCCACCCAAAGTTCCTAGTTCCTGGGGAAAGTTCCTGCGGTGGAAACACACCAAGTACCACCCAAAGTTCCTAGTTCCTGGGGAAAGTTCCTGCGGTGGAAACACACCAAGTACCAAACCAAAGTTCCTAGTTCTTGGGGAAATTTCCTGCGGTGGAAACACACCGAGTACCACCCCAAAGTCCCTAGTTCCTGGGGAAATTTCCTGCGGTGGAAACACACCGAGTACCACCCCAAAGTCCCTAGTTCCTGGGGAAAGTTCCTGCGGTGGAAACACACCAAGTACCAAACCAAAGTTCCTAGTTCTTGGGGAAATTTCCTGCGGTGGAAACACACCGAGTACCACCCCAAAGTCCCTAGTTCCTGGGGAAAGTTCCTGCGGTGGAAACACACCAAGTACAAAACCAAAGTTCCTAGTTCTTGGGGAAATTTCCTGCGGTGGAAACACACCGAGTACCACCCCAAAGTCCCTAGTTCCTGCGGAAAGTTCCTGCGGTGGAAACACACCGAGTACCACCCAAAGTTCCTAGTTCTTGGGGAAAGTTCCTGCGGTGGAAACACACCAAGTACAAAACCAAAGTTCTTAGTTCCTGGGGCTAACATACAGATCTTCAGGAACTTCAGATCCACGTTTGGCTGTCTGGAGTCCAGTTGTTGCGGCAAACCATTTGATTCTCTTTTCTGTAGCTTTTGGCAGTCTGTAAAAATATACCTCAGATTTCTTGTCAAATCTGTTTGTACAGTCAATCTCAAAGCTCTTTCCTATTGTAGATGTGGCTTGTGTGTTTTTCGCAGCATTCACGCTGTAAACCAATACTGCCACTCAGCGGGCATAACCGCAGTCACTCCAACCTCTTCCTAGAGATTTAACCAGAACAACATCATATTTGGTCAGTCTAATCTAAAGGCCTTGGCGATGTTAAATTGCAAAGATCTTGAGTTTTCGCTGAAGGGCGTGTCCGTGGCAGCCTCACAAAGTCTGATGTTTCGCCATGAAACAGGAAGTTGTTGTAAGTCAGGCATAAAATTTCCAATACGCCCCAAACTTCACATGTTTGATAAGAGTCCTGGCCTGAAGACATCTACAAGACAATATTCAGTTATAGTCATAGCGCCACCTGCTGGTAGCAGGAAGTGTGGCAAATACAAATGACTGGCGTAGTCCTTCGTATTTTATATACTTTAATGCATATTACCCACCATGCTCTGTTTTATTAAAGCCACCGGGTGATGGTGGCACGGGTGCGAGGGCCCTTTCATTGCTGCTTGCAGCTTTAATTCTGTTTATTTCCAATTATTCTATATTGACATATCATTGTTCTGCATGTCCCATAAGAGTCAGGGAACATTCTTAGAACTTTATAATGTTCTGATTAAGTTATGAACAAACGTTTTTTGAATGTTCAGAGAACACAGAAATAACGTTTCCGATGAGAACGTAAGCAAATCATTCTTGAAAATATTTTTGTTTGCTGGGTTGTTATCAGTCAGGAGTGTAAATGCGCTACTTTTCTATATCGGTCGGTTTTTGGTTTAAAACAGCAGGAAACTGGCAAGCTTTTGGTTCTTTAGCCCAGCATATGATTGACAGGTAAGTAGAGAGTTTTGAAAGTGACGTTGCATTGTTTCCACAAGCCTTCTGAGGCTAAACAGTTTAGCCCTTTTTACACCTGGTATTGAAATGCGTTTGGTCGATCGGATCACAGACGAGGGAGACACATTCCCATTTACACCTGGTGTTTTTAATCTGTCTCTTTTGTCCACTTTTAACCACTTCTGGCCTGATTTCTTCGAGGGGACGGTCTATGGGGGGGTAAACGTATGGGCTTTTCAAATCTTTCCATCTAATGGACGAAATAAGCCCACGCAATTTACATATGAATGCTTACTTAAAAACTTCAACCATAAAGCACAATTATTTTATCAAGTTATTTAGGCCTGTAAGTCC
Source organism: Gobio occitaniae (assembly GCA_033150135.1). Classification (NCBI taxonomy): domain Eukaryota; kingdom Metazoa; phylum Chordata; class Actinopteri; order Cypriniformes; family Gobionidae; genus Gobio; species Gobio occitaniae. The sequence goes on from JARQWZ010005746.1 coordinate 14,129, forward strand.
CGAATGGCATGATACCAAACTGAAAGTAAGCCTCTGTTTTGACCTTTGTTTAAATCTCAGTAGCTAATTTGTAAAGACAAAACCGGTTTATCTGGCCTTTCTACACACAGTTCTACACAGCTCATTTGCTTACAATAACAACATCTCAACATAGTGTTCATGTCCATGAATGAAGGAGTAGGCTATATGCAGAATGGTCTCATAACTTCAGCTAACCTTCTGTTCTCTCAAAGTGATCTGGTCTTAATGTTCTCAAAATATTAACACATTTTACAAACTTGAAGGGATGATTAGCAGTTCTTATGACATATTTTTGTTTGCTGGGTTGCTATCAGTCATCAGCTTTTTTTGTTTTTTGTTTAAACATCAGGTATCTGGAGAAATACTTCAGCTCAGCGTGGACAGGTGAGTAGGCGGTTAATACGTTTTGACTTCCTGCTTATACCTGCCGATTTTGTGAAAAGAAAGTGAAAGCAGATCAGTCGACGTGTGGCTGCTTCCTCGCAATGACTATAACAATGTTGTTTTTCATTCACAGCAGATGAGTAATGTTTTGCGTGTTTGTTTGAACATGCACTTACATACATACATGTTCGTGGGAGCACTATTTATGATCTGTGATGGTAAGTATTGTATCAATTTACAATATATATACTTGTAACACTTTGTTTTTAACTAACAGGTAGACCTATCAAATGTATAAACCTACCTTGCCTTGAAAAAAACAAGTAACGTGAAATAAGAATAGTATGTTGTGCTAACAAATGCTAAGTTAGTATAGTTCACTTACACAAGTGTAGTAACTTAAACAGTTTGGTTTTAAAAAAGGTTGTTTTTTTGCTTGACAAAATGGCACTCAAACCAATCAATTAATATTGATGTGGGTTTTCTGCGTAAACAAGGTATAGTGTGTGAATAGTACTAGATTTTTACTTAAATTAAGTTAAGACGTTAAGTAAAGTTAACTCAAAAGAGTTAATTAGAGTCACTGTTGGATTTTACACTGGGATTGTGGAATGTATCAAAAGAAGGGGAATTAAAAATAAATGTTTCTCTCATCTGAATGTGTTGTTTTTAGGGTTCTTAGTGAAAGGTCCATCTGGTCCTCTGGTTGTTCGTCTGAGGTCTTCAGTGGTTTTGCCCTGTTATGTTGATGAACCCTTACCTTTGAACGGACTGAAGGTGATTTGGATACGGACAGATGTCAATACTCTAGTGCATGTGTACCAGGATTATGAGAGTCGACCAGACGCCCAGTACCAGGATTATCATGACAGAGCTCATTTCTTCCCTGATCAAATTAAACATGGAAACTTCTCCCTCCGTCTGGAAAACGTGAGAGCTGAGGATAAGGGCTTTTACAGATGTAAAGTTTACACCGAGCAGGAATCTGAGGAAAGTCTGGTTCAAATTAAATCAGTTGGTGAGTGAACATTTCTCTTTCGAGTTCTGGCCAGCATTTAGAAATTAATTTCACTTTATTGTGTGTTTGTTCTGTCAGAGCATTTGACTGTATCAGGATCAGATCATCCCGTATCTGCGTATGTGGGTGAGGATGTGACTCTGAACTGCTCGGTAGACTCTCACATCCCTCCTGAACACATGGAAGAGGTTTCATGGAGGAAGACGGATGAAGATGGGAACATCCTCGTTTTTGAAAAGAATAAAACTCTACCGGCAGATGAGCGATACAGAGACAGAGTTGAGTTCTTCTCTGTGGAAATCCGCAAAGGAAACTTCTCTCTCAGCCTGAAGAGTGTCAGAACCGAGGATAAAGGGGTTTACATCTGTCACGTGAATGCTGGGAATTTTTCAGCCAATGCAACTGCAGAACTGGAGAGACTGGGTGAGCTAATCTTTTTACATTTTTTAAATGAACTAAAATAGATTTCCTTGTGTGCTCAGTGCTATTTCAAACAAGGTGTGTATTAGCTTATATTCTGATTTGCATGCTTCACGGGATCTATATGCTGGATGTTAATACCCACGCAAATTTTTGGATATCGCATAAAAAAAACGCTAGAGATGTGCATAAATAAAAAAAATAGCATAAGCTTATTCGCTCAATTGAATCGGATAAAGTTATCTGATAAGACTACATGTAACTATGATGGAAAACATTTACTGAATAAAAAATCTACCTTTTATTATTCCCATTCATCTCAATGTTTAATGGTGAATTTATTAATTTGTCATTTTAGATCAGATCAACCAAATTTCAGTTCAACTTTTTATTCATTTATTTTTCTGGAGAAATACTAACATAAATAGAGATGAAGGCCAAAATATGAAATGCATACCATGACATATAAGGATGATTATTACATTTTTGTGATTGGTAACGGTTACAACAAGATTGTATACATTTGCACATGTAACATGTTTTACATTCTGAATTATGTATCATGAATTGATGAAATATTTTTCCACGTTTGTCTATCTTGTTTAATATTAATTTATGAATATACTCATGTAAATTCTTAATATTAACAATTAATTAGATGAATAATAATTCTGAAAAGAAGCTGCCATTTTATTCCCCCCATTTGTAATTTGGTTCTTAATCTCAGTGGATTATTTAATATTTTGTCTTTCTTCTTCATTCATATATTTCTTTCACAAAAAAAAAAGCTCTGGTTGAATACAGTGCATGACAATTTCTCAGAGAAATTTGCACAGTCATTTTGTGTTTGTAATGTAATTTAGTAATGTTTGTGTGCCACAGGTTACTCTTTTTTACACGCAATTGTGCTTATTCTCTGTATTTTTGCATCCGGATGTGCACTGGGGTTATTTATATGGTATAAAATCAAGAAAAGTAAGTTTATTCATATTTTTATTTGTTTATTTGTTAGTTAGTGTTATTGAGCTAATATATTTAAAATTATTATTACAATTATTAAGCATTTCTGACTGGAATGTAGTTATTTTGTATTTCTCTCTTGTTACAGCTCTTTTTCTTCAGATCTCTGTAGTCTCTGTACCAAACCTTTTTATGTTTTTTGCCTTTTTGTTCTGGGGTGTCATTGAAGGTGAGTATTCCACAGGTAGTTGTTCCCTATCAGTCAGTCACGTTATAATGCGTTACTGTAAATAAAACCAGTCTAACATAGTTGTTACTAACCAGTTTAACTTTATTTCTGTCACACATCTATATAAGCTCTTATTGAGATTAACAGAGGTTTAGATGTTGATGATTTATTGAAAATATTTGGTCACCATTATGGTGATCAGTGTTTGCTTTCGTTGGGCAGTTTGACTCTTGGCTTTTTATGTTTCTGGTCTTTGTTCTTGCCACAGATCAGACATTCTGAATGATTATTGATTATTACAGGAAACATTTTTTAGATACACACACACATCAAGAATCAGCATATGAATATCAACAATGGTGACGTGCTTTATGCTGCAATGCATGAGAGTATGCATGCAGTGGCAAGAAAGTATTGTTGGTGAATATAATCTATTATTAACAAATATCCACTTTTGGTCAGGGATGAAATTTAATTAATATACTTTATGATGATATATGATGAAACAATATCACCTGATCATCTTTGTTTCAGGCTTTCTTACACTGTTACAAAAACCACAAAAACATAAAAAGTCAAGAGTCAAACTGACTAAACTAAAGGAAATACTGATTATTGAAAATGGTGAACATTTTCATCTTCAGAGATTTAATGTCTTCTTTTATCTTCAGTTGATTTCATCTAAGGCTGTGGCTGAAGTCAGTTGTTGTTCTTGTGTTAATATCTCGCAATTTTGAGGGGGAAAAGTCATAATTGTGAGTTTTAGACTTGCAATTGTGAGAAAAAGTCTAAATTATGAGAGAAAAACAATTCCATTTATTTTTTATTCCATGGTGGAACCAAGTGTCCACAATTCATAGTTTTTATAGAACAGAATAAAACAATCTTGGAATGTTGTCACTGGAAATTAGTGTATCTCCAGTTTATTTTGTTTTTCTAGGATTTCTAAGTGAAACTGTTGCTTGCTGTGCTCATTATTTGCTGAGGCCGCTTCTGCTGTTATGGGTGTCTCCACCTTCAGAACATTTTCCAGGTTGGTTTGCTTTGCAGCATGATTTGTGTTTCAGAGAGATGCTCAAATTAGTTGGTCTGTGCAAAGGAACAGAAAATATTTGTTTGTTTGTTTGTTTGTTTTTTACATGACAGATTTTGTATTTGGTTGAGTTGTATTTAATTTGATTAACTTTTTCTGGTTTGCAGGAAATCGTGAAACAACTATGCACTGCATTGTTCACTTACAATATTCCCTCTTTGCAAACGTTGTTTATTCAGGTTGGCAAATTTGAATATTTGACCGCACATAATATTATCATAGTTATATTAGTAGTCATTAATGTTAGTTAAAACGGTTTCTATGCAAGTTAAGCTCAGTCAACAACATTTATGTAATTGTGATTGTTTATCTCTTTCTTTGTCCTAGTTCTTTTCAAATCCTTTTGGGAAAAAAGTCTGAGTTATGAAGAATTTGATCGAGTCCTGATAACAATCTTCTTTGCAATAATGATTCTGATATGCATTGTGAACATCGTTTTCTGTAAGTATTTCTGTATCATTCTACACTAGTGATGAGTAAATTATATAAATTGATTTTTTTTTTGTCAGCATGTAAATCATAAATATATTTGAACAAAGTTCTCACAGTACTGTTTTATAACTTATTTTAGGAGGTTACTTCATTGCTATGTCATTGTTATTAGGATATTTTTAATGCCAACTCAAGAACACTGCTCAGAGTGTATTTGGTCCCACTCCACATAGAGTTAAAATAACACTGAAGCAGTGTTAGTTAATGAGATAATTAAGAGATTAATTAAGCTATGATTGGGCTTAATGATGAACACACCTGATAATAATGAGCAGAATCACTGAAGGAAAGAGAAACACAGGAACTACAACTTTCTTCAGCCACAGTCTTAAGGCCCTTTCACACCAGACGCGTAACGAAAAAGCGAAGCGGAAAAACGATTATTTCGTGTGCGAATAGTTTGCGTCAAAACCATTCACATCAGCCACGACGCGAGTTTGCGACGTCTGTGACGTTTCAGAGCTCCAACATTCCAAAACATTCGTGGCGACAGCTGAGAAAACACGGACACTTCATCATTCAGTGAAGACGAGCTTTTCATTTTATTTAAAAGACCGGAAAGAAGGTTTTGGGTGCACGTAGTCTTAAAGAACAGAGAGTCTGAAGGGGAGTATGCTAATCTTGTACAGGAGCTAAAACTTTATCATGGCTTTATCCGCACTTACTTTCAAATGTCCGTGGGACAATTTTAAGGAGCTCCTCCAGAGACTGTAGTAGCGCATCTGACGAGAGAACCCACACGTCAGGAACCAATCGATCTGGAGCAGCTATGTGTCACAGTGTCGGGTTTGTGTTTCTCCGGGTGACCACTAGAGGTCCTCCTCCCCCACGGTGTCATTCACTCCTAAACTACATTTCCCATCATCCTGTTCTGTCACTCATTGATCATTGCACACAGCTGTTTCCCGTCACCTTGTTAGTATCTGTGTGTACATATACCCTGTTTGTTTCAGTGTTGTCACGGAGTCCTTGTTATATGTCACGTCACTGCCGAAGTCTGGGTCACTGTCGTCTTGTGCTTGTTCTTGTGTTTGGATTGACTATTTGGAGTTTTACCCCTGCCTGGACTGGTTTTGTGAGTACGAATTACCCTAATAAAGATACTGCAAATGGATCTTACTGTTTCCTGTGTGTGTGTCGTGACACTATGTTTCCAGCTCCGTTTCCAGTTGAGTCACAATGTAAACATTTAAGTGCCACAGTCGTACTGATGGAAACACATTCACTTTCTATAGTCGCGGACACAAATAGGTATAGAAAAAAATAAACAAGTTTTAACTCAAAGGTTATGTTATTGTTGTCTGTAGCCTACAGTGGGCAAACACAGCTGTAACTACAACTATAGCGGTAATCTCATGAGAATGCGATGCCTGGCAAAGGTTAATGTTGGTGAATAGATAATGACATCAACTGGACATTTCGTGACCTTTGTTTCCTTGTATGTGATTGGTTGAAGCACTGATCTATATAAATTACAGGATTGCTTATGATATAAAAAGTGAAGCCGCCGTGCGGCCTTGTTGGTATTCCCTAGTAAGCTCACGCATTCTACAGTATTGAATGAATAGGACATTAAATGATTTTACTAAGATAACATTGCCTAAGGAGACACCTCCCTGTACATTCTTACAACACAAACGTCCTGAGCAGGGAAATGGTTATTCGTTTAGTCAGGAATTTCTGATTAAAAATTTACGTTCATATTCATTACAGCAGTGAACATCAGCTCGACGGGCGGACGAGACACTTCAACGTATGTATTACAACTGTCAAAGCGCGCATTTTGGAATCGGAATCAAGATTTATGCCTTGTAACCTGAAATCGCCTTGTACTGTTGTGTTTATGCTTTAATGTTGTGCTGTAGTATTGTTTTTATTCATACAGTAGGCTAACTGCAAATGTTTCAACAATGATTTCGTTAACAGCATCCATTTTGAAGCCGTTAATTATCTAAATGATAAAAAAATAAACTCTGTACAGCCTTGCTTGCGTTTGAATCTCTATTTTGATATATCTTCTTTGTTCTACTGCTAAATATAACTTACTCATCACCATACATTGTTTAAATATTGCCTATCACATTAAATTTGACATCGCTAGCTTTTAATCTAAATCACCATCACACGTTAGCATTTCGCTAGCCTGTTAGCTTGTCATCTCTGCACCCGGGTCTCCTGTTTTCTGAGTTCATTAGTTGGATTAGTGTCCAGCAAACAATTGTGGTAAATTGGATTAATCAACAAACACTGTAAGTCATGTCATCTCCTGTCATTGTCACTTACTTGCACCGCATGCTGCATGTTCAGTATAGGCTTCTCCGTTGGCGAACAGGGCTTCACGTGTGATAAATGTAAGGAGATAGTTAGGCTGACAGGGAAGATTTCAGAATTAGAAACACGCATCCATACTTTATCTGAGAGTAGTGAGGATGTAACAGCTTTAGAGACTGATTTGGATGCGAATAGCTTAGTGAACTCTGTACATTCTTCGGTTCCGGCTACAGGGCCCCGCAGCAGGGAAACTGGGTGACGGTGAGACAGCATAGTCGCAGATCAAAAAATCACTTTTCCGTTCCAGATAGAACATCAAACAGGTTCACCTCTCTCAGTGAAGCACCCACTGAGTATCCTGTTGAAATTGCCCTAGTCATTGGTGATTCTATTACACGGAACGTGAAAATAGATACACCAGCCACCATAGTCACATGTTTACCGGGAGCCAGAGCGCCTGACATCAAAGCAAATTTAAAAGAATCGTAAATTCTCTAAGATTATTATTCACGTTGGCACTAATGATGTTCGACTTCGCCAGTCGGAGATCACCAAAATTAACATTAAAGAGGTGTGTGAACTCGCTAGTACGATGTCAGAGGCTGTTTATTGTTCTGGACCGCTCCCTGTAAAAAGGAGTGATGAGATAGTTAACAGACTATCATCATTCAATGGCTGGTTGTCTAAGTGGTGTCCGCAAAATAACATAGGGTTCATAGACAATTGGAAATGTTTTTGGGGCAGACCTGACCTGTTGAAGAAGGATGGCATCCATCCCTCCTGGGGTGGTTCCGCTCTTCTCTCTTGTAATTTGGCACATAGTCTTAGGAAGCAGATGAACTGGCTAAACCGACCGTCTGCTAGTTGTCTCACGTCACCAGAGTAAAAATAAATCCCAGCACATAGAGACTCTTTCACCTAGATATAATTATATAGAGACTGTGTCTGTTCCCCGAATTAGTAAATACAAAAAAACATCAAAACCATTCAATAGTAAAAATTTAATTGATGTCCAACAAATAAACAACAGATATAATACAGAAGAACAATTGATAAAGCTTGGGTTGCTGAATATTCGATCCCTTTCCCCAAAAGCGCTTATTTTGTTAATCATTACAGATAATAATTTAGATGTGCTGTGTTTGACAGAAACCTGGCTAAAACCTGACGACTACATTACTTTAAATGAGTCCTCCCCCCAAGATTATTGTTATAAACATGAGCCGCGTCTGAAAGGTAAAGGGGGAGGGGTTGCTGTAATTTATAATAATATCTTCAGTATTACTCAGAAGTCTAGTTTCAAATATTATTCCTTCGAAGTTTTGGTGCTTTATGTAACGTTATGTAGTGTACATGATAAATCCCGTTTTACATTTGTGTTAGCTACTGTATACAGGCCACCAGGGCATAATACAGACTTTATCAAATAATTTGCTGATTTTCTATCAGAGTTAGTACTGGCCGTAGATAAAGTACTAATTGTTGGTGATTTTAATATCCATGTAGACAACGAAAAAGATGCATTGGGATTAGCATTTAAAGACATTCTAAACTCTATTGGAGTTAGGCAACACGTGTCAGGAGCCACTCATCGCCATAATCATACTTTAGACCTAATATTGTCACATGGAATAAATGTTGATACCGTTGAAATTCTGCAGCAGAGCCATGACATCTCAGATCATTACCTAGTATCATGTATACTTAATTTAGCTAAGGCTGCAAAGCCGTCCCCTCGCTTCAAAAATGGCAGGACTATCATTACCACCACTAAAGATTGCTTTTTAAATAATCTTCCTCATCAGTATCATCTCCTCAGCATCCCAGATAGCTTAGAAGAACTCGATGTTGCAACAGAAACTATTGACTCAGTACTTTACCAGTACTTTAGACACAGTTGCTCCCCTGCGCTTAAAGAAGATTAAAGAAAATAGTCCAACGCCGTGGTACAACGAGCACACCCGGGCCCTTAAAACAGCAGCCAGAAAAATGGAGCGCAGCTGGAAGAAAACAAAACTAGAGGTCTTTCGTAATTCGTGGAAAGAGCACATGATCGCATACAGAAAGGCTGTAAAAACTGCTAGATCTGCTTATTTCTCGACTCTCTTGGAAGAAAACAAACACAACCCTAGGTATTTATTTGATACAGTAGCTAAATTAACCAAAAATAAATCTTCAACTTCTTATGTTTGTAAGCAGCACAGTAGTAATGACTTCATGAACTTCTTTACATGTAAGATTGTTAATATTAGGAAGAAAATTTTAACCATGCAGCCGTCTACTACAGTATCACATCAGACAGAGCATTGTAGTGTCAACGAGGAAAAATTACACTCATTCACTGTTATAGGAGTAGAAGTATTGGCTAAACTCGTTAAATCATCAAAATCAACAACATGTATGCTCGACCCTATACCGACTAGGCTATTAAAAGAGATGCTACCAGAGGTCATAGATCCTCTTCTTAATATTATTAATTCATCTTTGTCATTAGGATATGAACCGAAAACTTTTAAGTTGGCTATTATTAAATCACTTATTAAAAAAACGCAACTTGATTCTACAGAATTAGTCAATTATAGACCAATCTCAAATCTACCCTTTCTGTCAAAAATACTTGAAAAGTCAGTGTCTTCACAATTATGTTCCTTTTTTAGAAAGAAATGAATTAGACCGTATCATAGTACTGAGACTGCTCTCATCAGAGTTACAAATTATTTACTCTTATCATCCGATCGTGGCTGTATCTCTCTATTAGTGTTACACGATCTTAGCGCTGCATTTGATACTATCGCCCACAACATTCTTTTGAATAGACTCGAAAATTATGTTGGTATTAGTGGAATTGCTTTGTCATGGTTTAATACCTATGTGACCGTTATCAGTTTGTAGCAGTAAATGAAGAGATGTCACACCGATCACAAGTTCAGTATGGAGTACCGCAGGGCTCAGTGCTAGGACCCCTGCTCTTCACCCTGTACATGCTACCACTGGGAGATATCATTAGGAAGCATGGCGTTAGTTCCCATTCAGTCGGTCACGTTCGACGTACGTCGGACGTACCGACGAATTGGGATCACTTCAGGGAGCCCCTATCAGCTTCGAGATATAGAGAACAGGCCAATGGGCCATTGGCGTGCGAGATTTGCATCTCGCGCTCCGCCCCGCGCCGCGGGTATAAACAGGAAGCGAGAGCGAATGCACGCTGTCATTCACTTCGGAGCCGAACGGCGTTGATGAAGCAAGACTGCTTTTCTAAAAGAGAGCCTATCTGCAAGAGAGATGCTCCAGAGAGCGAAAAGGACGCTCTGTGTTGGCGAAAAGGCACAATCAGCGCGACCGCATGTTCACCGCTGCATCAGCATAACAAACTGCTGTTCTCACAGCAACTGTCGGTTTGGTGAGGGCGTTTGTTCAGTGAGTGCACCACAGGACTGCACTTACCACCTGTGTGTTGCCGCGATCTTCCCCTGGGTGCTTCAGCACTGTTTAAAGAGCGTTTCCTCACAAAAGAGCAACACGGGTGTGACACTGCGTCTTTTTCAAGACGTCATTCCACTCGTGCGTTTCTGGATGCGGTTGTTTCCTGTCCTGACGGCCACGATCCCTCTCGCATAAACATGTTGAGACTGTCGTGGGTGATCCATGTTCTCTCAGGGGAACGGGATCACGTCGACGCGCTGGTCATCTCACCTTCCGCGTGAGGGTTTGAGTGTTCAGCGCGCCGTGTGCCGTCTGGCTGCCGGGTGACAGCGCGGGTTGCCACGGCAACTCTGCGCGCGTCACTCGGCGCCTCCGATGCGCGGTCGAGACTATGATGCCTCAAACGGGGTTGAGTCCCTTCGCTTATACCCCGATCTAGTCTCTTTTCTGGTGCGCCAGAGGGGGGACTATTTTGGCTGATAAGACCTGGTTGGCCTGAGGATTACAGTGAGGCTTCCCCGCCGTGTACATCTCTGTGGGCCCCTCACTCCTCTATCGCATCGCAAGCATGTTGAGACTGTGTTCGTGGGTGGTCTATGCTCTCTCATGAGAGCATAGCCACGTCGGCGCGCTGTTCGTCTTGCCTTTTTCATAAGGGCTTGAGTGTTCAGCGCGCCGTGTGCCATCTCACGGCCACGCCCACTGTCTCACGTGTCTGCTGGTAGCTTACAGATGGGATTGCTGGTCCTTGAAAGGGGACCTAGCGTTTCATTTGGGGCTCTAGCAGAGGACAGATGTCAATCGCTGCATCGGAGAGAGGGCTGTTATGTGTTGAAAATGAAGATGATGCTGAGATTCCCACCGTAATAGTGGGCGCTCGTGCTGAATCAGATTCATACTTGACAGCCATGCTTTCCCGGATGGCTGAGGCATAGTGCAACGCGTAAATCGCCTTGCCTGCCCCTTGCCTTTTTTCGGATGTGCATTGGAAGGCTTTGGCATTGTGGAACTATTGGTGCCAAAATATGGAACACCAATAGGGCCATAATCTGTATAAAGTTTTCCTCTCTCTCACTACCCTCATCGGTGGGGTGGCAGTGCCACTGGCAGGCCACCTCCGCCCTGCTTAATGCACGAGGGTAGTTCTGAGCCAAGGTTGAGCTGCGTACAGCGCTGGCCCTTGGCTAGACGATGTCCACCCTGGTCCAGAAACACAATTGACCCGGATTTGGTCTGGAACTGTTCTTCCCCGGAGGAGGGCCGGGTGGAAAACCATTAGTAATTCTGTTCCGCCACTGATGTTAAAAACAGCCAGTGGTAGCAAAAAAAAAAAAAAAAAAAAGAGCAGTTCCAATACCTCTGGGTCTCGGGAGTTCAGGAATGGCAGCGTGTGACGCTACAGAGCCTCGCCGCTTTCATTCCCCTCCCCACAAGAGGGCGAGAATGGCAGTGTGTGACGCTACAAAGCCTCGCCACTCTCATTCCCCTCTTCTCAGCGGTGCGTGGACAACAGTGCGCGACGCTATGCCTCGCCACTCTTGTTCCCCGCTGAGGAAGGAGGTGAGGCAGACCGTGCGCAACGCCACAAAGCCTTGCCACGCTCAGCCCCTCCTTCATTTGGGAGCGCGCTTGGCGGTGGTCGACGCTCCCATGCCTCGCCACCCTCAGACGCCTCTCCCTTCGCCAGCAGGGGGCGCTGGCTGTGGGAACGCACTCAAGCGGCCTCCCCACACTCGCACGCCCCCTCCGCGGACGCAGGTAAGTGTTGCACAGCACACTCAGATCCCACTTCGGGCCGCTCCATGCCGTCCGAGTCGGATCCCTGCATTCCGCGTCGCTGCCCCGCTGCGGGTACGTCTGTGGTTAATCCCCTTGCTCGGTGTCTAGAAGCCTGGCTAGAGCTTCCCAGCCCGTCTCGGGGCCGTACCATCAGACTCGGCTGTGCGATTCAGTTCGCCAGGCGTCCCCCTAAGTTTGGGGGCGTTCACTTCCCAGTAGCGAAGGAGAACGCCCCCGTGCTCCGGGCGGAGATCGCAGTCCTACTGGCGAAGGACGCGAGGGAGCCGGTCCCTCCAGCCGATATGAGGTCCGGGTTCTACAGCCCGTACTTCATTGTACCCAAGAAAGGCGGCGGGTTATGGCCGGTCTTGGACCTGCGATTCTTGAACCGGTCCCTTCACAGGCTGCCGTTCAGAATGCTAACGCAGAAGCACATCTTCAGGTGCGTCCTTCCCCAAGATTGGTTTGCAGCGATCGACCTGAAGGACGCTTACTTTCATTCTCGTTTCCCCTCGACCGGCCCTTTCTGCGCTTCGTGTTCGAGGGACAGGCATGTCAGTTCCGCGTCTTGCCCTTCGGCCTGTCCCTGTCGCCCGCATCTTTACGAAGGTTGCGGAGGTGGCCATTGCCCCCATGAGAGAGCATGGTGTTCGCATTCTCAACTACCTCGACGACTGGCTGATCCTTGCCCAGTCGTGAGAGCAGTTGTGCGAACACAGGGACAAGGTGCTCAGTCACCTCAGCCAGTTGGGACTTCGGGTCAACTGGGAGAAGAGCGAACTCTGTCCCACACAGAGGATCTCTTTTCTCGGTATGGAGATAGACTCGGTCGCCATCAGTCAGTGTTGAACTGCTTGAATTCGTTCAAAGGCAGGACAGCGGTACCACTGAAACATTTTCAGAGGCTCCTGGGGCATATGGCATCCGCAGCCGCAGTAACGCCGCTCGGATTGCTTCATATGGGACCGCTTCAACGCTGGCTACACGATCGAGTCCTGAGATGGGCGTGGCACAGCGGTTCCCTCCGTGTCCAAGTGACTCCGAGGTGCCGCCAAACCTTCGGCTCATGGTCGGACCCTTTGTTTCTCCAGGCGGGAGTTCCCCTAGAACAAGTGTCCAGGCACTCCGTTGTCTCCACGGATGCCTCATCCACGGGTTGGGGTGCCACGTACAACAGGCTTGCAGTTTCGGGTCTGTGGACGGGGCCTCAACTGCAATGGCATATCAATTGCCTCGAGTTGTTAGCAGTTCGTCTTGCACTCAGCCGCTTCAAAGTTCCGCTCAGAGGCAAGCACGTTCTGGTCCGTACGGACAACACTGCGACCGTTATGTACGTCAAAAAACAGGGTGGTCTACGCTCTCGTCGCATATCACAACTCGCCCACCATCTCCCCTTATGGAGTCAGAAGCATCTGAGGTCGCTTCGTGCCATTCACATTCCGGGCCTGCTCAATCGTGCAGCCGACGAGCTGTCACGTCAGCCGGTGCTTCCGGGAGAATGGCGACTCCATCCCCAGGCGGTCCAGCTAATCTGGAGTCGTTTCGGGGCCGCACAGGTAGACCTGTTTGCCTCCCCACAGATGACCCACTGTCAGTGGTTTTATTCCTTGACCGAGGGAACCCTCGGGTCGGATGCCCTGGCCACAGCTGGCCCCGGGAAGAACGCAAGTATGCGTTTCCCCCAGTGAGCCTTCTTGCGCAGACACTGTGCAAAGTCAGGGAGGACGAGGAGCAAGTCCTGTTGGTCGCTCTATATTGGCCCAACCGGACTTGGTTCCCGGAACTAGTGCTCCTTGCGACAGCACCTCCCTGGCCCATTCCTCTGAGGAAGGACCTCCTGACTCAGAGACGGGGCACCCTATGGCACCTGCGTCCAGACCTCTGGAAATTCCATGTCTGGTCCCTGGACGGGAAGCAGAGGTTCTAGGTGACCTAACGCAAGCGGTAGTTGACACCATCACTTCCGCTACAGCCCCCCTACGAGGCGCCTCTATGCGTTGAAGTGGAACCTGTTCGTCGATTGGTGCTCTTCTCGCCAAGAAGACCCCCGAAGATGTTCGATCGGATCTGTGCTTGCCTTTCTAAAAGATGGGTTGGAGCGAAGGCTGTCTCCCTCCACCCTCAAAGTCTATGTTGCCGCTATCGCCGCTAATCATGAGCTAGTAGATGGAAAATCTCTAGGTAAGCACGATCTGGTCGACAGGTTCCTTAGGGGGGCGAGGAGGTTAAATCCGCCTCGTCCTCCCTCCATACCCTCTTGGGACTTAACTCTGGTGCTAACTGCACTACAGAGAGAACCCTTTGAGCCTCTGCAGTCAGCTGAGTTGAAAATTCTGTCATTAAAGACAATACTCCTGACTGCGTTGGCCTCCATCAAGAGGGTAGGGGACCTGCAGGCATTTTCGGTTGACGAATCGTGCCTGGAATTCGGGCCCGGTAACTCTCATGTGATCATGAGACCCCGGCCTGGATATGTGCCCAAGGTTCCCACTACTCCCTTCCGGGACCAAGTGGTGAGCCTGCAAGCGCTGCCTTCGGAGGAGGCAGACCCAGCCCTAGCTTTTCTCTGTCCCGTCCGTGCTCTCCGGACTTACGTGGATAGAACGCAAAGCTTCAGGACCTCAGAGCAGCTCTTCGTCTGTTACGGAGGACAGCAGAAGGGAAAGGCTGTCTCCAAGCAGAGGATGGCCCACTGGATAGTGGATGCCATAGTCTTGGCTTATCAGTCCCAAGACGTGCCCTGCCCGTTTCGGGTTAAGAGCCCACTCCACTAGGGGTGTTGCCTCTTCCTGGGCGCTGGCTCGTGGCGCCTCGCTGACAGATATTTGTAGAGCTGCGGGCTGGGCGACACCTAACACGTTCGCTAGATTCTACAGCCTCTGTGTAGAGCCGGTTTCTTCCTGTGTGCTCACTTCCCATAGTCAGTAACACCGAAGTGCCCGTTCTAGTGTCGGCTTGCTGCGACATTCCCTCCCCTATGGTAGACGGATGCGTGCGCTTATTCTGCTCCAGTCGAGTTCCCCGGATCGGCGAACCCTGTTGAGTCCTCCGCAACCCGCGGCAGTCGGACGTGGCGGAGCGTTCGACGCCAGGTCTAACACTCGTATGCATTGGTGGAACTTGTGTTAGGCTGGGTTCCATATGTAGTGACCCCCACGGCGGTCCCATGTGTGTATTCTTCCACGGTACGGCTCCCTACGGCGAGCCCGTGTCTTTCCCTCGGCAGAGTGTCCTCTGCCGTCCCAGGTACGTGTTGTCCCCCTCCACGAATTGGCCGGGGCCACCCCTGGGACTTCCGTATGTTGTGCTGCCCACGGCCAGCCCATACGTGTATTCTCCACATGTTAACTCCCTCTGGGCATGATGTGGCTTCCGCAGCTGCCTTCACAGGCACGCTTTCCCAGCGTTATCCAATACAGTCAGCTGAATGGGTCTTGCGGAACAGCAGCTTGGACTCTCCCTGCGTGAACTTTCCCGCCCGCATCAGATCGGGGTCTGAGGGGCTCATCGCTGGGCGCTGGAAGTGGTAGTAACTGTGGCGTTTTCCATAGGGGATCCCAATTCGTCGAACGTGAACGTGACCGACTGAATGGGAACGTCTCGGTTACGTATGGTAACCCTCGTTCCCTGAAGGAGGGAACGGAGACGTACGTCCCGTCGCCACAGTTGCTGTACCATCACTGCAGGTTGAGCCACTAAGTTCGGCTCCTCAGTGAAAAACAGCGTGCATTCGCTCTCGCTTCCTGTTTATACCCGCGGCGCGGGGCGGAGCGCGAGATGCAAATCTCGCACGCCAATGGCCCATTGGCCTGTTCTCTATATCTCGAAGCTGATAGGGGCTCCCTGAAGTGATCCCAATTCGTCGGTACGTCCGACGTACGTCTCCGTTCCCTCCTTCAGGAAACGAGGGTTACCATACGTAACCGAGACGTTTTCATTGTTATGCTGACAATACTCAGCTCTATATCTCTTCACGCCCTGAAGAAATTTACCAATTCACAAGATTAACGGAATGCATAGCTGATATAAAACATTGGATGACCAGTAATTTCCTGCAACTCAATTCAGAAAAAAATGAATTTTTAATTATTGGACAAAAAAGCTCCACAAGTATACCTAGAATACTGTCTAACACTTGATGGCTGCTCCGTCAAGTCCTCGTTGTCAGTGAGGAACCTGGGTGTGCTCTTTGATACCAATCTTTCGTTTGAAAGCCACGTTTCTAGCATCTGTAAAACTGCATTCTACCATCTTAAAAATATATCTAAATTACGGCACATGCTCTCAATGCAAAATGTTGAACAGTTAGTTCATGCGTTCATGACCTCAAGGTTTGATTATTGTAATGCTCTACTGGGTGGTTGCCCTGCTCGCTTAATAAATAAACTCCAGCTGGTCCAAAACGCAGCAGCTCGAGTTCTTACTAGAACCAGAAAGTATGACCATATTAGCCCAGTTCTGTCAACACTGCACAAGCTGCCTATTAAACATCGCATACATTTTAAAATCTTGCTTATTACTTACAAAGCACTAAATGGTTTAGCTCCCCAATACTTGAGCGAGCTCTTAACACATTATACTCCATCACGTCTACTGCGGTCTAAAAATTCTGGCCAGTTGATAATACCGAGAATATCCAAATCAACTGCAGGCAGTCGATCCTTTTCCTATTTAGCACCTAAACTCTGGAATAGTCTTCCTAACATTGTACGGGAAGCAGACGCACTCTGTCAGTTTAAATCTAGACTAAAAACTCATCTCTTTACTATGGCATACACATAAAGCACTTTTTCAATTAAATGATTGTTAGGCTGCATTAACTAGGTCAGCCGGAACCGGGAACACTTCCCATAACACCTGATGTACTCGTTACATCATCAGAAGAATGGCATCTACGCTAATGATAGTCTCTCTGTTTTATCCCAAGGTTTATTGCAGTCAGCCAGATCCAGGCTGTATACAGATCAGATAGTGGGCCTGCGCCCAGACATGACTAACGCAGGACCCTGAAGTGTCTGCAGAGACCGTGTCAATTAGACTCCCCTGAAATTGCATCGTCGACAAGGCATTCTCAATAAACCCCTTCTCCGGCGTGATGACTCCGATTGTTCGAATATTACAATTTAATAATACTTAAATTGATATGTCATCCTCAATAAACCCGTCTCCGGCGTGTTGCCTCCGATCCTTCGAATATTCCGATCTATTATGACCTCTGACCTGTAAAGTTTCCAGAATAATAATCATACGCTGTTTGTTAATTGTAAATTTAGCTGTTTGCTAAATTACTGATCTAATTACTGATCTAAAGCCCACACTGTCACTGTATGATAATTTAAATGAACTGATGACATCACCGTTTTCTCCAGAATGGCTAGATGGCTGAATAAAATTATGCTGCATTATTTTCCTGTTTAACACTGCTTTGAAACAATCTGCATTGTTAAAAGCGCTATATAAATAAAGTTGACTTGACTTGGCTTGACTTGATTAAATAAATATGTAATTCAACAACATGGCATACAAAACACTTATATGAAATATTTATACTCATAGAACACTTGGAATATATGGAAACTCATGGAAACTGTTAACGGCACAAATTTGCGCTGTCTTTAAATAGACATTGCTTAATCAGGAAATAAAATACACACATCTTAACGCTGTCTACTTTATTTCCGAGATGATGGATGGCAAACTTTGAATTGTAATACAATATAGTGCAATATAGAAGCTTGTATTAATATTGTAAAAGCTATCCAAGTAAATTTCTGCAGCTAAACACAGATATACGTTAATAATGAATATGTCCTCAATATTAGATTAGATTAGATTAGATTCAACTTTATTGTCATTACACAAGTACAAGTACAAGGCAACGAAATGCAGTTTAGGTCTAACCAGAAGTGCAATAGCAGCAATTGCAGGATATACAATGGTTGCATAAGTGCAGGACATGGAAATATACTGAATATATATAAATATGTATAAATAGAGAGATGGTTATTACTATAAACAGAACTGAATTTACAGGTGAGTATGTACAGTGAATTAATATACAGATGGCTATTACTATAAACAGAATTTACAGGTGAATATGTACTATGAATATAATATACAGATGGCTAGTACTTTAAACAGAATTTTTTACAGTTAGAGGTATACAATAATATGTTAGGCAAGATGAGGAATATAGCAGTGGATTAAGGTAGTGCAATAAATTAAGACAGAGCTATCCGAAAAAAAAAAGTGTAAAAGTGCAGTGGAAAGTGGTTGCATATTACAGTTAGAAGTACGGTGCAAAATGCAAATGTAAACAGTTGGTACTATAAATACAGTCGGCAGTGCAAATGAGCATAATCCAGTTAAGATATGGTAGTGCAGAATGCATAAGTAAACAGTTTTGTAATAAACAGTCGGTAGTGCAAATAACAAAGTGAAGGCAGATGTGAGGTAGAAGAGTTAGCAGTTTATGAGGGAAGTGGATCAACGGGGGTTTGAGTTCAGTAAAGAGACAGCTCTGGGGAAAAAACTGTTCTTTAGTCTGCTGGTCCTGGTCCGGTGGATCCTGAAACGCCTGCCGGAGGGCAGGAGAGAAAACAGTCTGTGGGCTGGGTGCGAGGAGTCCTTGAGGATGCTGCGAGCTCGATGCAGACAGCGTTTCCTCTGGATGTGCTCGATGGCAGGCAGTGGAGTTCCTGTGATGCGCTGGGCAGTTTTCACCACCCGCTGCAGTGCCTTGCGCTCCGCAACAGAGCAGCTCCCATACCACACTGCGACACAGTTGGTCAGGATGCTTTCTATTGCGCAGCGATAGAAGTTCACCAGGATAGCCGAGGAGAGCTGATTCTTCCTCAGTGTCCTCAGGAAGAAGAGGCGCTGGTGAGCCTTCTTGACCAGGCTGGAGGTGTTGGTCGTCCACGACATGTCCGCCGAGATGTGGATCCCCAGGAACTTGAAACTGGAGACAAGTTCAACAGCCATTCCATTGATGTGGATGGTGTCGTGTGTGCCTCTTGACTCCTTCCTGAAGTCCACGATGAGCTCCTTCGTTTTGGTGGTGTTGAGGAGCAGGTTATTATCAGCGCACCATGTGGCCAGGTGCTGGATCTCCTCCCTGTAGGCAGTCTCATCGTTGCTGCTGATGAGACCAATCACCGTTGTGTCGTCCGCAAACTTGACGATGGAATTAGATCCATAAACAGGCTTGCAGTCGGAGGTGAAGAGGGAGTAGAGAAACGGACTTAGCACACCGCCCTGTGGTACGCCAGTGTTGAGTGTGATGGATGTGGAGCAGGTGGATCCTGATCGAACATTCTGGGGTCTGTCAGTTAGGAAGTCCAAAATCCAGTTACACATTGAAGTGTTGATGCCCAGGTCTCCAAGTTTGGCTATTAACTTGGTTGGGATGACAGTGTTGAATGCTGAGCTGAAGTCAACAAACAGCATACGTGCGTAAGTGTTCTTATGGTCCAGATGGGTGAGCACAGAGTGGAGTGCCATGGAAACGGCATCCTCTGTGCTCCTATTGCTACGATAGGCAAACTGGAGTGAGTCCAATGTGGATGGTAGAGAGTCTTTTAGGTGTTCTAGGACCAGCCGCTCAAAGCACTTCATGACGATGGGTGTGAGTGCTACAGGGCGGTAGTCATTAGGGCACCTCGGGCTAGAGTGTTTCGGCACTGGCACAATGGAAGTGCGTTTGAAGCATGTTGGTACAGCTGCTTGGGCAAGAGACAGGTTGAAAATGTCTGTAAAAACCCCAGCGAGCTGCTCCGCACATGCCCTGAGAACACGACCAGGGATGTTGTCTGGTCCAGCAGCCTTGTGCGCGCTGATCCGGCTCAGTGACTTGCAGACATCTGTGGTGGAGAGTGTGATTGGTGGGTCAGCTGAGGGTTTGAGCTTGGTGGCAGTTTCTCTGTTGTCTCTTTCAAAACGAGCATAAAAGTAATTTAGCTCGTTCAGGAAGTTGACATCAGTGGCTGCTGGGGTGGAGTGGGGGGGTTTGTAATCACTGATGGCCTGAATGCCCTGCCACATGCGTCGAGGGTCAGAGTTGGAAAAGTGTCCCTCTATCTTTAGCTTGTAGCAGTGCTTGGCCTTTTTGATGCCCCTCTTCAGGTTTGCTCTGGATGTACTGTAGGCTTGTGCATCTCCTGATCTGAAGGCAGTATTGCGTGACTTCAGCAGGAGTCGAACTTCCCTGTTCATCCAAGGCTTCTGATTTGGATATGTGGTGATCTGTTTCTGGGTTGTGACACTGTCAATGGTGGTATTGATATGATCCAATACAGAAGAAGTGTATGAGTCAATGTCCGTGTGAGCGCCACTGGTGGCTTGAGAAGCAAACATGCTCCAGTCTGTGTTTAGAAACCTTTCCTGGAGTGTGGAATCTGCCCCCGCAGGCCACACCTTGATGGTCTTTACTGATGGCTTCACACGGTTGATGAGGGGTGCATATTTGGGGCTGAGGAACAAAGAGAGGTGGTCTGACTGTCACAGGTGGGGGAGGGGTGTTGCAACGTAAGCTCCAGCCATGTTTGTGTAAACATGATCTAAGGTTTTGTTTCCTCTGGTGTGGCAGGAAACATGCTGGTGAAACTTGGGTAGCACTGACTTTAAGTTTGTGTGATTAAAGTCACCTGCAACAATAAACGCAGCTTCCGGGTGATCAGTCTGTTGTTTACTGATGGCTGCGTGAAGTTCTTTCATAGCAAGCTTAGCATCAGCATCCGGAGGAATATAGGCTGCAGTGATAATGGTGGAAGTGAACTCCCGCGGTAGATAAAACGGTCTACATTTAACCATGAGAAACTCAAGGTTAGCTGAACAATGACTCCCAACAATAGCAGAGTTTGTGCACCAAGCTTTGTTAATGTAAATGCACAATCCACCGCCTCTGGTTTTACCGGAGCCATCTAATGTTCTATCCGCCCGGAGTGTGTGGCGTCCCGCAAGCTCAATAGCGGTGTCCGGTATTCCGTTGTTTAACCAGGTTTCCGTGAAGATTAGGACGTTACAGTTCAAAAGTTTCTTACTGTGTGTGATGCTGAGTCGAATCTCCTCCATTTTGTTCACTAGCGATCGTACATTGGCAAGGAAAATGCTGGGTAAAGAGAGCCGATAAGGAGTTAGCCTTAGCTTAGCTCTTAGTCCTCCACGCTTACCCCGCCTTTGTTTACGATCACAGCGCCGCCTTCTAGCACTTCCGCCCGGCCGGGCAGAGCGCATCGCCTCGGGCGTCCTAGCGATCTCAGGAAGGAGTCGAAGATTGTCCATAAAACTGTCGGAAATTCGCAAACCAATATCCAAAAGCTCACTGCGGGTGTACGATGTAAAGGCACAACTGTTCTGTACGAACAGACCCGAGATGAACAAGAAAAATACCGCAAAATTGCAGAACCTGAGCCTCGCGATCTACTCGCGCCGCCATCTTGGTCAATATGTTACATACATAAAGAAATATGTTTGTGTTAGTTCAGTTACGTTTCCTCTGTCGGCAGTGTGCAGACACACCCACATTTACGATTTCATTATATGACTCATCGTCTCCGAAAAGACCATAAACATTACAGATAACATCAGAATTAACTATTAATTTACATACAAATGCCGTAAAGCTAATCCTGTGAGACTGAGACGCTGCAAATCGTGTGATTTTAGCTTAATGTTTTGGCTGTACGTCTGTGATGCCCTCTGCTGGTAGGGAATAGTAAGATGGCCGCTCGAGCACTTCCGGTGGCTTCACAGCCTGTTGGCAGTTTAGAACACGATGAGCTATCCAGTCATTTATATAGATCAGTGGGTTGAAGCCTTTTCTGTCGCTACGAGTGTTAAAAAAAACGACATCGAAACTAAAAAAATAAACATTGTTTTTTCGCCACAGCAAATTTGCGTTCAGTGTGGAATTACTCATTACACAAACAACTGATCAAAAAATAAAACCATTGCATGAATCATTCGCGCATTCGCGTCCATTGTGAAAGGACCTTTAGATGAAATCAACTGAAGATAAAACATTAAATCTCTGAAGATCTCAGCAGAGGAGGATTAAATGACTTCACAATTATACCTGTCATACTGTATGTCTACATAAGCTCTTATTGAGAATTAACAGAGGTTTAGATGATGATGTTTTATTGAAATTGTTTGTTTTATTTAGTTGGGAAGTTTGACTCTTGGCTTTTTAAAGTGCATTTTTGGTCTTTGTAATAGTTTACCAAAACACATACTTTGTTACAAAGGAAGCCAGAAGCAAAGCTGATCAGGTGATATAGAATGATTCATTATAAGATATCACCGACTTAAAGTGGTAATTAGTCATTAATAGATTTTTTTTGCCCCAGATCAGACATTCTGAAGTGATATTTTAAAAACATTACAGAAAAATTATTTTATACACAAACATACATCAAGATTCAGCATATGATTCTCAACAATGTTGACATGCTTCATGCTGCAATGCATGCTGGGAGCCATGAGTTTTTTACTATGTTGGCTCTCAGAATGCATTGCGACATAACGCATGTCACCATTGTTGAGATTCATATGCTGATTCTTGATGTCTGTGTCTAAATTTTTTATTTTTTTCATAATTAAGCAATCTAAACTCATGTTGCTGAAAATTATTTATTTAATAACAAATAACTTATTTTGGTCAGTATAAGATTAGTGAATTGGATCTTTAAAACTTTATTTGAAAACAAACTTTATGATGCATAAAACAAGATGATCACATTGGTTTCAAATCATGTGTTTTGTTAAACACAGTTACAAAGACCACAGAGGGTTTAAATGTTGGTTGGGCAGTCAAACACTGATTACCATAATGGTAACCAAACAGTTTCCATAAAGAAATCGGTATCTAAACATCTGTTAATTCCCAATAAGAGCTTATGTAGACATACAGTATGACAGGGATAACTGTGAAGTCATTTAATACTCCTCTGACGAGATCTTCAGAGATGTAATGTCTTATTTTATCATTAGTTGATTTCATCTAAAGCTGTGGCTGAAGAAAGTTGTAGTTCTTGTGTTTCTCCTTCCTTCAGTGATTCTGCTCATTATTATCAGGTGTTCATCACTAATGATCAATCATAACTTAATTAATCTCTTAATTATCTCATTAACTTTAACACTGATTCAGTGTCATTTTAACTCTCTGTGGAGCGGGAAGAAATACACCCTGAGGAGTGTTAATTTAACACTGGGGATTTTGCTGTGTATCTTTGTCCCTCTTGTTGTATTTTTTATTTTTTTTGCTCTTTTAGAAATTGAAACATTTTGTTAATTCTATACATATTTTTTGATATAGTATTGGCTGAACTCATTAGAAATAAGGATGGCCACATGCGTGCTGTATTAGACTTTGTGTCTGATTTCGGCCATGATGTTCTGCCTCCATTACAACTCATCTTCCTCTTCTACGCTTTTGGAGCTGCCAGCAGAGGTAAGATGTTCTTTATTAACATTTGGATTACAAAAAATTTTGACAAACAGTATTCTGTTGCATACTTCAGAGAAGATTCAGCAGCTTTGCATCAGTTATTTAAAGAAACAATAATCCACCCTCCCAAAATTGTGCTCCACCTCAGAGGTCATGAACTGGTTGAATCACGCAATTAAATTTCAAATAATAAAAGTCAAAATAAGTAGTGATGTGGTAAGATGCCCCTGCCCCACCTTATTTGTTTCTCTTGATCATAGATGGCACAAAATCAAATTTTAATACAATTTCTTATTAAATTTGTTATTTAATTTAAATGTCAACATTTGTGAGATTTAGGAGCTGCTTACACGACACCACTTTCAACTAAAAACAGAAAACTTTTTATGCGTTTTGGTTTTTCATTTATATGACAGCAGTGTTTCGGTGGCCTGAAAATCAAACATTTGAAAACTGTGCACGTTTTTGAAAACAATACAGTTATCATCTCTGTGTAAACTACAAAAACATGAATCAGTGAAGACGGTGATGTCATGTGCATGTGTATAACGTGTTCAGTCTGTAGGCGCATAATGTTTCTTTACAAAGTGACATTGCCATCTACTGCTGTTTTGATAATGTTGTCATCTGTACAAAGGACAATAAAAACGTTTCAATTATTAGTACATTGTTGTTGTATAAACCTTCCCCTTGGTCAACTGAAACACTTTTGTGGTTAATTGATATTTTTTTTTTAAAAAAAATTCTTGATTTTCTTGTCTCGTCACAATCTGTGACATTGTATTACATTTAAATATCTAATAATGTTTTTTTGTGTCTTTGTTAAAGAAGATTTAACATTAACCATTTCCGAGGATTAACCATTTCCCCGCCCATCTCCTTGAACTGTCACCTTATCGTGGTGGAGAGGTTTGAGTACCCGAATGATCCTGGGAGCTATGTTGTCTGGGGCTATATGCCCCTGGTAGGGTCTCCCAAGGCAAACAGGTCCTTGGTGACGGGACAGACCAAGAACAGTTCACAAACCCTTATGTCCATAACCACACCAAGGACCGTGACGTCGCCCGGCATGGCGCAGCCAGGGCCCCACCCTGGAGCCAGGCCCGGGGTTGGGGCTCGTATGCGAGCGCCTGGTGGCCGGGCCTCCCCCATGGGGTCCGGCCGGGTTCAGCCCGAAAGAGTGACGTGGGGCCGCCCTTCTGTGGGCTCACCACCTGCAGGAGGGAGCATAAGGGGCCGGTGCTTTGTGAATCGGGCAGCAGTCGACGGCGAGGCCCTCGACGACCCGATCTCTGGACACGGAATCTGGCTTTAGGGACGTGGAATGTCACCTCGTTGGCGGGGAAGGAGCCTGAGCTTGTGCGGGAGGTCGAGAGGTACCGACTAGAGATAGTCGGGCTCACCTCCACGCACAGCTTGGGCTCTGGAACCACACTTCTCGAGAGAGGCTGGACTCTCTACAACTCTGGAGTTGCCCATGGTGAGAGGCGGAGGGCTGGAGTGGATTTGCTTATAGCCCCCCAGCTCAGCCGCCACGTGTTGGAGTTCACCCCGGTGAACAAGAGGGTCGCTTCCCTGCGCCTTCGAGTCGGGGATAGGTCTCTCACTGTCGTTTGTGCCTACGGCCAAAATGGCAGTGCGGAGTACCCGGCCCTCTTGGAGTCTCTGGGAGGGGTGCTGGATAGTGCTCCGACTGGAGACTCCATCGTTCTACTGGGGGACTTCAAAGCCCACGTGGGCAGTGACAGTGACACCTGGAGGGGCTTGATTGGGAGGAACGGCCCCCCTGATCTGAACCCGAGCGGTGTTCTGTTATTGGATTTCTGTGCTAGCCACGGTTTGTCCATAACGAACACCATGTTCAAGCATAAGGGTGTCCATCAGTGCACGTGGCACCAGGACACCCTAGGCCGGAGGTCGATGATCGACTTTGTGGTCGTGTCATCAGACCTTCGGCCATATGTCTTGGACACTCGGGTGAAGAGAGGGGCGGAGCTGTCAACTGATCACCACCTGGTGGTGAGTTGGATCCGATGGCGGGGGAGGAAGCTGGACAGACCCGGCAGACCCAAACGTACTGTGAGGGTCTGTTGGGAACGTTTGGCCAAGCCCCCTGTCAGAGAGATCTTCAACTCCCACCTCCGGCAGAGCTTCGACCGAATCCCGAGGGAGTCTGGAGATATTGAGTCCGAGTGGACCATGTTCTCCACCTCCATTGTCTCTGCGGCCGCTCAGAGCTGTGGCCGTAAGGCCTCCGGTGCCTGTCGAGGCGGCAATCCCCGAACTCGGTGGTGGACACCGGAAGTCCTATCGGGCCTGGATGGCTTGTGGGACTCCGGAGGCAGCTGACCGGTACCGGCAGGCCAAGCGGACTGCAGCCCGGGTAGTCGTGGAGGCAAAAAGTCGGGCCTGGGAGGAGTTTGGTGAGGCCATGGAGAAAGACTATCGGTCGGCCTCGAAGATATTCTGGCAAACCGTTCGACGCCTCAGGAGGGGGAAGCAGTGGCCTACCAACACTGTTTACAGTGGAGATGGGCACCTGTTGACCTCAACTGGGGATATCGTCGGGCGGTGGAAGGAATACTTCGAGGATCTCCTCAATCCCACCGACATGTCTTCCGTTGAGGAAGCAGTGGCTGGGGTCTTGGAGGTGGACTCATCCATCACCCGGGCTGAAGTCATCGAGGTGGTTAAAAAGCTCCTCGGTGGCAAGGCACCGGGGTTGGATGAGATCCGCCCTGAGTACCTCAAGTCTCTGGATGTTGTGGGGCTGTCTTGGCTGACACGCCTCTGCAACATCGCATGGCGGTCGGGAACAGTACCTCTGGACTGGCAGACCGGGGTGGTGGTCCCTCTTTTCAAGAAGGGGGACCGGAGAGTGTGTTCCAACTATAGGGGGATCACACTTCTCAGCCTCCCCGGGAAAGTCTATGCCAGGGTACTGGAGAGGAGAATTCGGCCGATAGTGGAACCTCGGATTCAGGCGGAACAGTGTGGTTTTCCTCCCGGTCGTGGAACACTGGACCAGCTCTATACCCTTTCCAGGGTGCTGGGGGGTTCATGGGAGTTTGCCCAACCAGTCCACATGTGTTTTGTGGATTTGGAGA
Organism: Gobio occitaniae; assembly: GCA_033150135.1. Lineage (NCBI taxonomy): Eukaryota > Metazoa > Chordata > Actinopteri > Cypriniformes > Gobionidae > Gobio > Gobio occitaniae. Next base: position 40,775 of record JARQWZ010005746.1, read on the forward strand.
AGGCATTCGACTGTGTTCCCCGTGGCATTCTGTGGAGGGTGCTCTGTGAGTATGGGGTCGGCGGCCCCCTGCTTAGGGCTGTTCAGTCCCTGTACAACCAGAGCAGGAGCTTGGTCCGCATTGCCGGCAGTAAGTCAGACTTGTTCCCGGTGCATGTTGGACTCTGGCAGGGCTGCCCTTTGTCACCGGTTCTGTTCATAATTTTTGTGGACAGAATTTCTAGGCGCAGCCAAGGGCCGGAGAGTGTCCGGTTTGGGGACCACACGATTTCGTCACTGCTTTTTGCGGATGATGTTGTCGTGTTGGCTTCCTCGAGCCAGGACCTTCAGCGTGCACTGGGACGGTTTGCGGCCGAGTGTGAAGCGGCTGGGATGAGAATCAGCACCTCCAAGTCCGAGGCCATGGTTCTCAGTCGGAAAAGGGTGGCTTGCCCGCTTAAGGTGGGTCGAGAGTTCCTGCCTCAAGTGGAGGAGTTCAGGTATCTTGGGGTCTTGTTCACGAGTGAGGGAAAGATGGAACGGGAGATTGACAGACAGATCGATGCCGCTTCTGCAGTAATGCGGTCGATGTACCGGTCTGTCGTGGTAAAGAAGGAGCTGAGCTGCAAGGGAAAGCTCTCGATGTACCGGTCAATCTACGTTCCTACTCTCACCTATGGTCATGAGCTGTGGGTCATGACCGAAAGGACAAGATCCCGGATACAGGCGGCCGAAATGAGCTTTCTCCGTAGGGTGGCTGGGCGCTCCCTTAGAAATAGGGTGAGGAGCTCGGTCACTCGGGAGGAACTCGGAGTAGAGCCGCTGCTCCTCCACATCGAGAGGAGCCAGCTGAGGAGGCTCGGGCATCTATTTCGGATGCCTCCTGGACGCCTTCCCAGGGAGGTGTTCCAGGCACGTCCCACCGGGAGGAGGCCCCGGGGAAGACCTAGGACACGCTGGAGGGATTATGTCTCCCGGCTGGCCTGGGAAGGCCTCGGGGTTCCCCCGGAAGAGCTGGAGGAAGTGGCTAGAGAGAGGGAAGTCTGGGCGTCTCTGCTTAGACTGTTGCCCCCGCGACCCGGCCCCGGATAAGCGGAAGATGATGGATGGATGGATGGATGGTATTTCCCCGCCATCTTTTTTGAAGAAAGTTTCCAGCCACCACCAACATTTTTGATCATTCTCACAACCCCCCCCCCCTGCTTTTAAACAAAATGCCTTTTTTATCAACACTTGAATGATCCATCAACACCCCCAAAGTTTCACAGTCTTGTAGCTCATCCTGGGTCGTCATTTCATTCAGTAACATTAGGCAGTTTTGATTTATATGTTGTTTAATGTTGATGATCACGTTATTTTACTTATGCATCTGCTGAGATTGCTCATTTCTGCTTCGTCTTTCCCGTGTTTTGATGTGGAGTTTCAGTACTCTTTCAGAAGAGGTGTAATACCGCCCCGCCCCCTACTGGAAAGATGGAAATTTCCGTCAATGGTGGGGAAAGGGTTAATATTTTTAAATTTGAAATTTTTTTTTAAATATTGTTTATATTGAAGGGCAAATGTGCCAGAATGGGCACAGATTGACTTGGATATGTTGTGTTTCAAGAACTTTTAGTTTGTTATGGTTATTTCATGTTTCCTTTTTTTCTCTGTCCATTATTATGGTTACTCTTTGTTTCATTGATTACACACACCTGTTCCTAGTTTGATCATTAGTTTATCTGTTCACTCATTGCCTGATGTTGTTTGTGTTCATGCACACTGTTACGTTGCCTTTTTATTTGTTAGATTACTCTTTTGTTTTACTCCGCTCCGTGTCATGCCTAACAACCATAGACTGTAAAAAAATATGGACGTAGTGTCCGTGACGTCACTCATAGGATTCCGAAGAGCAGTTTTGAAGTGTAAAGTCAGGACGAGCTGGCCGTGGCCATCTTGGCAGCGCGTCATCGCGCGTCACTACTGGATAACAGAAAATGGGCAAAGAGGCCAAAAGCACAATTTGTAGACCAAAAGCACAATTTGTCCCAGACTGTAAACATGTGTTCTTCTGCTGTAAAGTTGGGCATTTTAACATGAGCTCAATGAGATTCTGCTCCCTTCTGGAGTCTGTCTCTAGTGGCCAGTCGATGAATTGCAGTTTAAGTCACTTCCGTATTGGCTTCACAAGAAACTGGGGGAGGTTGCCGCTTGCTAACAACGAACATTAGCTGGTCTGAATTCACTGTAAATCACGGCTTCTTGGGACTTATTGCTTTAATATAGGCTACATTACCGCTTTGGCAGATGCATTTGATAAAATTTAAATGTGTACCTTGTAAGTCACTATGGATAAAAGCATCTTCCAAATGCATAAATGTTAATGTATCATCATCATCATCATCATCATCATCATCACCATCATCATCATCATCACCATCCTGCAACTGTAAACTAAAGCTTAACTTATTGATCTGTTATTCTGTAAATGTAATGGAGGCCAGCTAGTAGTTGCTGTGTGAGTAAACCTCACTCCTCTGATCTCAAGAGACGCTCTAGCGACTGACACTAGAGGTTGTAGCCTTTAGCCTCCTTGTTAGAGCATCCAACTCTCATGCCGACGGACCCGGATTCGAGTCCCACTTAGAGCGGGGCAGTTCGAACAGGAGTGGTTAAACAATCCATGTTATTGCTTTCAAATCATAAAATCAGGGAAAGTGACTAAAAGGTAAAACAGCGGAATTTTGTTTGAATTTTCTGGAGGCTAAGCTGCTCACTAAAGAATAGTTATTAAATGGTGTTGTCTGTTTGTTTCTAAAGCCCAGTGTTTTTTTTCTCCACATACAGCACTTTTTGGTTTTGGAGTTTTTCTACTGTTCCTAGCTTTGACCAGGTATAATTGGAAAGATGCATGTGTGGAAAAACTGGAATGTAAGTATTTGATTAATTGTGTTTTGACTGCATAAATAACTGATCTTAAACCAAGTTTCAATCGACTTTTCCATTGTTTTTTTATTGACAAAGTGAATGTGAAAAAATAAATAAATAAATGATTGTGCAATTTGCTGTCCAACGGTGCTTTAATGAAAGCAACGCAGGCTAATTCTGTCATGTGACAACACATTAATTTGCGTTAAATCCTTTTTATCAACAAAACTAGTTCCCTTTCAGTCGGTCATGTTCGACGTACGTCTGAACTGACCGACGAATTGGGATCTGTTTTCAGAGACTGACCTACTTCGAGTAATTAAAACGAGCCAATGAACATTGGCATGTGATCACGCATTCCACGCACCGCCCCGCGTTGCGGGTATTAATAAGGAAGTGGAAGTGCCGCATACGGCTTTCAACTTTGGAGCAGAGCATTTCAGCTTTTTCTGGTATTCCTACGAAGAGTTTTCTACAAAAACGAGCGGAGAGATTCTTACCTGTTCCAGTTCCATTGTCGGTGTGACGGTGCCTTGCAGCGGTGGTTGCGAGAATCCAGAAGAAAACAAACAGCTGTTATCACAACTCGCTGGGCGTTTTCTCCTTGAGTGCTCACAGCGGGCTTGCATCTTTAAACCGCTGTGAGCCGCGGCCATTTCCCCTGTGTGCCTCGGCACTGTCAGAGCGTTTTTTTCTTCTCTCAATAAAAGAGCAACACGGTTTGACCCTGCTGCTTTTTAAAGATGTCATTCAAACCGTGTGTTTCCGGATGCCGTCAGTATCTGTCCCCAGTTGACGGACATGATCGCTGTCTCTCGTGTTTGGGCGTTCAGCACGCAGAGGCGGCTTTCGTGGATGACTCATGTTCGGACAGCGCGAACATGACCATCGCAGTGCTACGGTCTAGGCTCCAATACCTCAAAAGGGGTGGAGTCCCATTGCGCATCCCCCGATCTAGTGGTACTCCCGCTGCAAAGCAGAGGGCTGCTACTTTGGCTGATGCCTTTGTTGGAGATCTGAGGGTGACGGTCAGGGCACCCCCGCCGAGTCAACAGGCTCCTCGGGCCCCTCCCCCCTCTGCTGCGCCGGTGCAGTTCCCGGAAGATCGCGGTGGTCCTTCCCATGGAGGGCCACCCGTTTCTTTCGGGGCTCCTGCTGAGGACATGTTAACGATAGCTGCATCGGGGGACGAGCTAATGGACTCTGGAGATGAGGATTCGGCTGCGTTGCCCCCCTCGGGTGAGGCAGCGTTGCCCGAGTCTGATCCAGAGCTCATGGCTATGCTTTCCCGGGCCGCCCGCGAGTGTCGGGCTCGAGTGGAACCCTCCACCGTGTCCCGAACCCTCGTGGCTGGACGATTGGTATCTCGGGACGGACCGTGCTGGTTCTCAGCTCCCCGCCCCAGTACCTTTCTTTCCGGAAGTGCATCAGGAGCTCACAAAGTCGTGGACAGCGCCCTACAGCGATCGCTCACGATCGACGGGCTCCTCCGTCCTCACTACCCTCGATGGAGGCACCGCTAAGGGTTACGTGGAGGTCCCTCCAGTGGAACGGTCGGTTGCGATGCAACTGTGTCCTAAGACCGGGGTAACACTTTACTTTGATGGTCCCTTTTGAACATTATGTTGACTATAAGTCAATTTGCAACTACATGTCAACTAACTCTCATTAGATTATCAGTAGACTGTCTGCTTAATGTCTGCTAACTCTTTATTGTGATGGTCCTCCAACAGACATTCTACTGACTATAAGTAACTTTGCAAGTACATGTCAACTTATTCTAACCCTAACCCTACCAGTCTACTAATACTCTACTTACACTCTAATGAGAATTAGTAGACATGTAGGTGCAATGTTATTTATAGTCAACAGAATTTGTTAAAGGGACCATTAAAATAAAGTGAAACCAAGACCGGTTCCGACTGGCGGGGCCATCCGCGTGTCCCCTCCCTGGCTTGTAGGTTCTCGTCCGGTCTAAAGGGCAAGGCCTACACAGCCTGTGGAGAAGCCGCGTCTATTCTCTGCATGCCATGGCGCTCGTGCAGGTCTACCAGGCCAAAGCGCTCAAGGAATTGCACGAGGGTAGTTCCGACCCAGGGGTTATGCAGGAACTGCGTACCGCAACGGATCTCACCCTCCGGGCGACGAAAGTTGCCGCACGCACCCTGGGTCGGGCGATGTCCACTCTGGTGGTCCAGGAACACCACCTATGGCTGAACCTGGCGGATATGCGTGAGACCGACAAGGTGCGGTTCCTCAACGCCCCTGTCTGCCAGGCTGGCCTCTTCGGCGACGCCATCGAGAGCTTCGCCCAGCAGTTCTCGGTGGCACAGAAGCAGACGGAGGCCATCAAAAACATCCTGCCCCGGCGACCTGCTGTTGCCTCCACCCAGTCGCCGGCTGCACCTCCGCCTGCTCGTCGCCGAGGGCGTCCCCCTGCGGCCGCCTCCGCCCCTGCTAAACCCAAGCAGCAGCCTTCACCATCGGAGAAGCAGGGTGCCGGTCGTAAGGGTGCCGCCCAACCCGTGTCAGGACCTGCTAAGTCGGCGGGCAAGCGCAAGGGCAAGCTGCTCTGACACGGGGAGCCCAGGGAGAAGAGGAGCTGCTCCAGGGGAGGTGGTGTCCGCACCCCTCCTCCCCCCGGTCCTCCTCCTCCTCCAGACTGGTACCGTGACGAACATCCTGCCGCTGGCCCTCCGGGGTCCAGCGGTACCCACATTCTCAATAAAAGAGCAGTTTTCTCCCTCCCTGAGCCCCGAGAGGGACAAGTTGGCAGTGCGCGACGCCCCCGGGCCTTGCCACTCCTTTCCTTCCCTCTCACCCCTCGCCAGGGGGCAGCAGAGTGGGCACCGAGGACGCCCCCGGGCCTTCTCACCGACTCTCTGCCCCACCTGGAGTATTCAGGCAACACTCCGGGCCGCCTCCGGGCCTCCCGAGTCGGGTCTGAATACTCCACCTTGCTGCCTCACCCCAGGTACGTCTGTGGTGCCGTTGGTCCCGTTAGTTAGGTCTCTGGGGGCCTGGCTAGGTCTCCCCAGGCCGCCTCGCTGGCTCATCCGTACCATCAGACTCGGCTATGCGATTCAATTCGCACGCCGGCCTCCCAAGTACAGGGGCATCCTCTTCACCTCCGTGCATCGCAGCGATGCCCATGTCTTCCGGTCCGAGATCGATGTCCTGCTGGCGAAGAGCGCAGTCGAGCCGGTTTCTCCTGCCGATATGAGGTCGGGGTTCTACAGCCCCTATGTCATTGTACCCAAGAAAGGGTGTGGGTTAAGGCCAATCTTGGACCTGCGCATTCTGAATCGGGCCCTGCACAAGCTCCTGTTCAAAATGTTAACGCAGAAACGCATTTTCCAATGCATCCGTCCCCGAGATTGTTTCACAGCGATCAACCTGAAGGACGCGTATTTTCATGTCTCTATCCTTCCTCGACACAGACCGTTCCTACGCTTTGCGTAGTCTTGCCCTTCGGGCTGTCCCTGTCGCCTCGCATCTTCACAAAGGTCGTCGAGGCAGCCATTGTTCCGCTCAGAGAACGTGGCGTTCGCTTACTCAACTATCTCGACGACTGGCTTATACTCGCCCAGTCTTGGGAGCAGTTGTGCGAGCACAGGGACAGGGTGCTCAGTCACCTCAGCCTGTTGGGACTTCGGGTCAACCGAGAGAAGAGCAAACTCTGCCCCGCGCAGAGGATCTCTTATCTCGGTATGGAGCTGGATTTGGTCAGCTGGACAGCGCGCCCCACTCCAGAGCGCGTCCGGTCAGTGTTGAACTGCTTGAATACATTCAAAGTCAGGACAGCGGTCCCACTGAAATCCTTTCAGAGGCTCCTGGGGCATATGGCATCTGCAGCTGTGGTAACGCCGCTCGGATTGCTTCATATGAGACCGCTTCAATGCTGGTTGCACGACCGAGTCCCGAGATGGGCGTGGCAGAGCGATCAGTACCGGGTCTCAGTTACTCCTTACTGTCGCCAAACCTTCAGTACGTGGTCAGACCCCTCATTTCTCCGGGCCGGAGTGTCCCTAGAACAGGTGTCGAGGCATGCTGTGGTCTTCACGGATGCCTCATCCATGGGCTGGGGGGCCACGTACAACGGGCAGGCAGTTTCGGGTCTGTGGACGGGGCCCCAACTGCGTTGGCATATCAATTGCCTAGAGTTACTGGCGGTACGTCTTGCCCTGGCCCGGTTCAAGAAACCGCTTCGGGGCAAGCACGTACTGGTCCGTTCGGACAGCACTGCGGCCGTTGCGTACATCAACCTTCAGGGTGGTCTACGCTCCCGTTGCATGCTCCGGCTCGCCCCGCCATCTCCTCCTGTGGAGTCAGAAGTTTGTGAGGTCACTTCGTGCCATTCACATCCCAGGTGCGCTGAACCAGACAGCCGACGAGCTCTCTCGCCAGTCAACACCTCCGGGCGAATGGTGACTCCACCCCCGGAGCGTCCAGCTGATATAGGACCACTTCGGAGTTGCACAGGTAGACCTGTTCGCTTCTCCAGACTCGACCCATTGCCAGTGGTACTACTCCCTGACTGGAGGTACCTTAGGCATAGATGCACTGGCGCACAGCTGGCCCCGGGACCTACGCAAGTATGCGTTTCCCCCAGTGAGCCTTCTCGCACAGACTCTGTGCAAGGTCAGGGAGGACGAGGAGCAGGTCTTGTTAGTTGCGCCCTACTGGCCCAACCGGACCTGGTTCCCAGAACTCACACTCCTCGCGACAGCCCCTCCCTGGCCAATCCCCCTGAGGAAGGACCTGCTTTCTCAGGGGCAGGGCACTCTATGGCACCCGCGTCCAGACCTTTGGAATCTCCATGTCTGGTCCCTGGACGGGACGCGGAGGTTCTAGGTGGCCTACCACGAGCTGTACGAGGCGCCTCTGCTCTCTGAAGTGGAACCTGTTCGTCGAGTGGTGTTCTTCCCGCCGGGAAGACCCCCGAAAGTGTTCGATTAACGTTGTGCTTTCCTTCCTGCAGGATGGGCTGGAGCGAAGGCTGTCTCCCTCCACCCTCAAAGTATACATCGCAGCAATAGCGGCGTATCACGATGCAGTAGACGTAAATCCTTAGGTAAGCATGACTTAATCATCAGGTTCCTCAGAGGTGCGAGGAGACTAAATCCTCCTCGTTCTACCTCGATACCCTCTTGGGACTTAGCCCTGGTGCTCAGACCACTTCAGGGTCCTACATTTGAACCTTTGCAGTCTGTTGAGCTAAAAATCCTGTCCATGAAGACAGTTCTCCTGATTGCATTGGCTTCAATCAAGAGGGTAGGGGACCTGCATGCACTCTCGGTCGACGAAACGTGCCTAGAATTCGGGCCGGCCAACTCTCACGTTGTCCTGAGACCCCGGCCTGGATACGTGCCCAAGGTTCCTACCACTCCCTTTCGGGACCAGGAGGTGAACCTGCAAGCGCTGCCTTCGGAGGAGGCAGACCCAGCCCTAGCTTTGTTATGTCCCGTCCGCGCTCTTCGCGCTTACGTTGACCGGACTCAGAGCTTCAGATCCTCACAGCAGCTCTTCATCTGTTACGGAGGCCAGCAGAAGGGAAAGGCTGTCTCCAAGCAGAGGTTGGCCCACTGGATAGTGGATGCCGTTGTCTTGGCTTACCAGTCCCAAGACGTACCTTGCCCGTTCGGGTTGCGAGCACACTCAACAAGGAGTGTTGCTTCTTCCTGGGCGTTGGCTCAAGGCGCCTCGCTGACAGATATATGCAGAGCTGCGGGCTGGGCGACACCTAACACGTTCGCTAGATTTTATAGCCTCCGTGTAGAGCCGGTATCTTCCCGCATTCTCGCCCCCAGTGGCCAGTAGCGGTAAGTGCCCGTTCTAGTGTCTGCTTCCATACGCCACTCCCGCCCTCTGGGCCGGATACGTGCGTCTATTCTGCTTCAGTTGTGTTCCCCGGAAACAGCTAACCCTGTGAGTTCCTCCGTCACCCCTTCGGTGTCAGACGTGGCGGCCGTCTGACGCCAGGCCTGCTCCCGTATGCTTGTGGAACGTGTGTGTAGGCTGGGTTCCATATGTTGCAGTCCCCTCACGGCTCCCCCATTTGTGTATTCTCCACGGTACCAGCTACCCCACTCGGCTAGCCCCGTGTCTTTCCCTCGACAGAGCTTCCTCTGTCGTCTCTGGGTGTGTTCTTCCCCCCCTGGAGCCAGGTTGGGTCCACTCCAGAGACTGCCATATGTTGTACTACCCTGTCAGGTTAGTCCTTATGTGTATTCCACCTCTCCTTCCATTGAAGGACGTGGCTCCGCAGCGTACCATCTCCCGAGAAGGGCACACTTTACCAGCGTTATCCAATAGTCACACTGAGTGGGTCTTGCAGGAACAGCAGTGACTGTCCTTCCCTGCCCGGAGCCCTGACTCCAACTCTAACATAGGAGTGGTCCAGTGAGCTCAGGCAGGACGCTGGAAGGGCCTCCTGGCGTGTTTGTAGGGATCCCAATTCGTCGGTCAGTTCCGACGTACGTCGAACGTGACCGACTGAAAGGGAACGTCTCAGTTACGTATGTAACCCTCGTTCCCTGTACGTCCCGTCGCCAGGTGCTGTGCTTCCGCTGAAGGCCTGAGCCACTTATCTCGGCTCCTCAGTTGAAAACGGTATGCGGCACTTCCACTTCCTTATTTATACCAGCAACGCGGGGCGGTGCGTGGAATGCGTGATCTCATGCCAATGTTCATTGGCTCGTTTTAATTACTCGAAGTAGGTCGGTCTCTGAAAACAGATCCCAATTCGTCGGTCAGTTCCGACGTACGTCTCCGTTCCCTCCTTCAGGGAACGAGGGTTACATACGTAACCGAGACGTTTTTGCGACATTTGAAGTATCGACATAAAATTTATAAAATTCCATAGATGGAAACCTGGCTTTAGGTCTAGCTTATTCTGTCATGAATCGCATCATCTTTGATGGTTTTAAATGACTCACTGTTGAATACGGTTGCAATCGATTGTCAGATCGTCAGGAGTATTTGTTGTCAGGTGTGAGAAATCTTTTTCTGCCATTTTAAAACTTTCTAACGTTTCAATCATTTTCAGGTTTGCTCTCGGCCAGGAGAGCAGCATGGTTAATTTCCATGGTAGTCATGAACTCAATAATAGTCTATTTGTACCTCATGGTGCTGAAAAAAGAAAAAGGTACAAAAATGGCTACAATTGCATAAAAATGTCCAATTAAAGTTGGTACTGTAAAGTGTTAATGGTTTTTTCCAATTGTAGATTGTGAAGGATGGGTCTGCGTTGCTGCATTTCTTCAGGTTCTCTGGGGAATTGTGGTCCTCAAACACTCATTTGGAGACCTGGGTACAGTATTGATTTTGAATCATCTTCTGGGTGATGTTTTTCTTCTCTGAGATGGAGATTTAAGAGTCTGGGTCATGTAAGCTTTTCTTCAATGCTGGCTTGATCCTGGTCAGTCAGTTCCCTGCTAAAATAAATAATAATAATAATAATAATAATAATAATAATAATAATAATAATAATAATAATAATAATAAAATCCCCACTCAGATCTTGCAAATTATAAAGTAAAAGAACCAGAAGAAAAAAAGAGAAGTACATTATAAAAACGTATTAAAATAAAATGCATTTACATTGTCAATTAAAAACATGCTTCTGTAAAATTGTATTATAGCATTCTGTTTGATTATTTATTATAGATTATTATGTATTTTATATATATATATATATATATATATATATATATATATATATATATATATATATATATATATATATATATATATATATATATATATATATATATTATTATTTCCACCACAGAATAAAAAAATAAAAAGCATTTTCTGTTTTATTATTTATAATAGCTTATTTAAAATAAAAAAACCTTTTTCACCACATAATAAAGAAATTAAGAATTGGGATAGAAAAAGTCACAATTAACTTTTTTCTTTAATTTCTTGCAAACCGAGTTAAGATATTAACTCAGAATTGCAAGATATAAACGTAGAATTGCAAGACATAATGTCAAATTTGTGAGATTAAAAGCATTTTATATAAGTAATTTTTTTATTCCTTGTCGGAAAAAAGCTTCCACAGATTAGTCCAAAAGAAAGTCTACTTTATATTTACAATATATCTATATTTACTATATTTACTAGCATATGCTGCAGCGGTTTTATTTTATACCAGTTTTTTTATTTGTTTAACAAATTTTCATCTGCCTTACAGGTCTTCCTTTTAAACGGGCTGTGTATTTTACCGGATCCGTTGTTGTTGTTCTAGTGAACTCATCTGCATTGATGGCCGAGCTGATCATGAAAATAAGTGAGTTTGCATAACCATTTAAAGTCATGCTGTAAACCAAAAGGAAGACTTTTCCCCGGCAAAACTGTAATGCAAATTGAAGTTCAGTCTGCAACAACTAAAGTATGAACAGTGCAATATTTAGGGCTGCATCTTTTAAATGATTTTTTAAAATATCCGACAGCACAGCATGTTAATGTGATATGAGTTTGGTTTTTACATTTGATTTTCTCAGAGTGCTTCACGAGAATGTGTGAAATATTAAAGCGAGTGCACACTTGTTCAGTGATCAATTTTTTTTGTTTTTACCGCTACATTTTAATTCCACAGATTATGGTGAGCGTGTGTTGGAGGATCTGAGGAAAGTTGTCTTCTCCTCTGAATGCGTCTTTGCCTCATTTGTGCTGCTGTTAATCATTTTCGAACCTTGTGAGTATAAACTATTCATCTGTATGAACCACTAGTGTGAATAACGTTGAAATATGATGCGTTTCTTGATTTGCTGTAAATCAGGTGTTTAAAAGATACTGATATTAGAACAATATTACAAAGAAGAAAAAGAAAGTAAAACAAGACACAAAATCAACCTAATAGTAGTAATAATACTACTAATAATATAAAAATAGTAATAAATCATTAATAAAAGCCTTGCTTAACTAAATAATGAAAGTGCACAATATTTAGCAAACACTGGTTGTATAATAGCTTTTAATAATAAAATAAAACAGAAACAACCCCGAGGGGGAAAACAAGACTTGACTTGATCTTGACCTCAACTTGACGAGCAGGGAAACACGAGGCACAAATGACGATCCAGCACAGAACTGCAAACACAAGGAGAATAAATAGGGAAGCAAACAAAAGAGGGTAACGAGGGAGGACAGGTGGGGCAAATTAACCAATAATCAGGAAACAAGATGGGCGGGGTTAGCCAATGGACAGGAGAGCACATATGAACATATGAATATAATCCTACTCTATCAATGTATCAGTTTTATTTTGATAAACATGACAATATAACATTGCGACTACATGAAAGGAGGTTTTGCTGTTATAAAAAACAGATTTGTGCGCATTAGTGGAACTGAAGGTTCTACAACCCCAAATCAGAACCTGTGAAAAGGAATGTCAACATTACAAAGTGGTAAATGCTTTACTGTCCCAACTTTTTTTGAAATGTGTTGCAGGTCTGAATGACAGGAAAGGATGCATATTTACAAATGACATGAAGTTGACCAGACAAAACATGAAATATTTTTTGTTCATATTGTCTGCAATGAAATACAAGTCAAAGTAAATTTAGAAATCACTTCTTTTTTTATTTATTTGCGTTTTCCATACTGTCCCAACTTTTTCTGATTTGGGGTTGTAGAATAAACACGAAACACACGTGATCGCTGTCATGCGGTGAATCCGGCCAATCGTGGAACAGCTGTGTCGTCATCAGAGTCCTTGCAGCCTCATGCAGCCACTCTAGGGAAACTGCACCGGCTGTATTAGCTGACTGCTCTCGAATCGCTCTCGCAGCACTTTGTTGACATACGTCACTGCCACCTGGTGTCGGCGCTGTCTCACAGTCGGACAAAATGGTTACACTTTATTTTGATAGTCCACTTTAAACATTCTACTAACTATAAGTAACTTTGCAACTACATGTCAACTAACTGTCATTAGAGTATTAGTTGACTGTCAGTAGACTGGTAGGTTATGGTTAGGTGTTAGGGTTCGGGTTAGTAGAATAAGTTGAATTGTAGCTGCCAATTTACTTATAGTCAGTAGAATGTCTGTTGGGGGACCAACAAAATAAAGTTTTAGTAAATATTAATCAGACAGTCTACAAATACTCTAATGACAGTTAGTTGACATGTAGTTGCAAAGTTACTTATAGTTAGTAGAATGTCTAAAGTGGACTATCAAAATAAAGTGTTACCGACAAAATTTCTAACCGGCATGCACTGCTTCAAGTCAGCCGACGATCGGTCTGCGCATCACTGCATCAAGTCAATCCTAAACGCATGAGCACATGGCCAGCAAAGATAAATTACAAGCCATGTGTTCACAAAAAGACAAGACCAATCTAGGACTGTCACAAAACCAAGAGTAAACTAGACTGAAGTGACAGAACCCTGACAATGTATGCATAGACGTAATTTGCGGAGACATGTCCCTGACACTTTTTGCCAGGGTTGATATTGTCCCTACCACTTTTTTCCAGGGTCTATATTGTCCCCACCACTTTTTACCAGGGTCGATATTGTCCCCACTACTTTTTACCAGGGTCGATATTGTCCCCACCACTTTTTACCAGGGTCGATATTGTCCCCACCACTTTTTACCAGGGTCGATATTGTCCCCACCACTTTTTACCAGGGTCGATATTGTCCCCACCACTTTTTACCAGGGTCGATATTGTCCCCACCACTTTTTGCCAGGGTCGATATTGTCCCCACCACTTTTTGCCAGGGTCGATATTGTCCCCACCAATTTTCACCAGGGTCGATATTGTACCCACTACTTTTTACCAGGGTCGATATTGTCCCCACCACTTTTTTCCAGGGTCGATATTGTCCCCACCACTTTTTACCAGGGTCGATATTGTCCGCACTACTTTTTGCCAGGGTTGATATTGTCGCCACCACTTTTTGCCAGGGTCGATATTGTCGCCACCACTTTTTGCCAGGGTCGATATTGTCCCCACCACTTTTTGCCAGGGTCGATATTGTCCCCACCACTTTTTTCCAGGGTCGATATTGTCCCCACCACTTTTCCCAGGGTCGATATTGTCCGCACTACTTTTTGCCAGGGTTGATATTGTCGCCACCACTTTTTGCCAGGGTCGATATTGTCGCCACCACTTTTTGCCAGGGTCGATATTGTCCCCACCACTTTTTGCCAGGGTCGATATTGTCCCCACCACTTTTTGCCAGGGTCGATATTGTCCCCACCAATTTTCACCAGGGTCGATATTGTACCCACTACTTTTTACCAGGGTCGATATTGTCCCCACCACTTTTCACCAGGGTCGATATTGTCCCCACCACTTTTTACCAGGGTCGATATTGTCCCCACCACTTTTTGCCAGGGTCGATATTGTCCCCACCAATTTTCACCAGGGTCGATATTGTACCCACTACTTTTTACCAGGGTCGATATTGTCCCCACCACTTTTCACCAGGGTCGATATTGTCCCCACCACTTTTTACCAGGGTCGATATTGTCCCCACCACTTTTTAATAGGGTCGATATTGTCCCCACCACTTTTTGCCAGGGTCGATATTGTCCCCACCACTTTTTGCCAGGGTCGATATTGTCCCCACCAATTTTCACCAGGGTCGATATTGTACCCACTACTTTTTACCAGGGTCGATATTGTCCCCACCACTTTTCACCAGGGTCGATATTGTCCCCACCACTTTTTACCAGGGTCGATATTGTCCCCACCACTGTCCCCACCACTTTTTGCAAGGGTCGATATTGTCCCCACCACTTTTCACCAGGGTCGATATTGTACCCACTACTTTTTGCCAGGGTCGATATTGTCCCCACCACTTTTCACCAGGGTCGATATTGTACCCACTACTTTTTGCCAGGGTCGATATTGTCCCCACCACTTTTTGCCAGGGTTGATATTGTCGCCACCACTTTTTGCCAAGGTCGATATTGTCCCAACCACTTTTTGCCAGGGTCGATATTGTCCCCACCACTTTTTGCCAGGGTCGATATTGTCCCCACCACTTTTTTCCAGGGTCGATATTGTCCCCACCACGTTTAGCCAGGTTCGATATTGTCCCCACCACTTTTCCCAGGGTCGATATTGTCCCCACCATTTTTTGCCAGGGTCGATATTGTCCCCATCACTTTTTGCCAGGGTCGATATTGTCCCCACCACTTTTTTCCAGGGTCGATATTGTCCCCACCACTTTTTACCAGGGTCGATATTGTCCGCACCACTTTTTGCCAGGGTTGATATTGTCGCCACCACTTTTTGCCAGGGTCGATATTGTCCCCACCACTTTTTGCCAGGGTCGATATTGTCCCCACCACTTTTTGCCAGGGTCGATATTGTCCCCACCACTTTTTTCCAGGGTCGATATTGTCCCCACCACGTTTTGCCAGGTTCGATATTGTCCCCACCACTTTTCCCAGGGTCGATATTGTCCCCACCAGTTTTTGCCAGGGTCGATATTGTCCCCATCACTTTTTGCTAGGGTCGATATTGCCCCCACCACTTTTTTCCAGGGTCGATATTGTCCCCACCACTTTTTCCAGGGTCGATATTGTCCCCACCACTTTTTGCCAGGGTCGATATTGTCCCCACCACTTTTTGCCAGGGTCAATATTGTCCCCACCACTTTTCACCAGGGTCGATATTCTCCCCACCACATTTTACCAGGGTCGATATTGTCCCCATCACTTTTTCCAGGGTCGATATTGTCCCTACCACTTTTTACCAGGGTCGATATTGTCCCTACCACTTTTTACCAGGGTCGATATTGTCCCTACCACTTTTTTCCAGGGTCGATATTGTCCCCACCACTTTTTACCAGGGTCGATATTGTCCCCATCACTTTTTCCAGGGTCGATATTCTCCCCACCACTTTTTACCAGGGTCGATATTGTCCCTACCAATTTTTTCCAGGGTCGATATTGTCCCCACCACTTTTTACCAGGGTCGATATTGTCCCCACCACTTTTTGCCAGGGTCGATATTGTCCCCATCACTTTTTACCAGGGTCGATATTGTCCCCACCACTTTTTACCAGGGTCGATATTGTCCCCACCACTTTTTGCCAGGGTCGATATTGTCCCCACCACTTTTTGCCAGGGTCGATATTGTCCCCACCACTTTTTCCAGGGTCTATATTGTCCCCACCATTTTTTACCAGGGTCGATATTGTCCCCACCACTTTTTTCCAGGGTCGATATTGTCCCCACCACTTTTTCCAGGGTCGATATTGTCCCCACCACTTTTTGCCAGGGTCGATATTGTCCCCACCACTTTTTCCCAGGGTCGATATTGTCCCCACCATTTTTCACCAGGGTCGATATTCTCCCCACCACTTTTTACCAGGGTCGATATTGTCCCCATCACTTTTTCCAGGGTCGATATTGTCCCCACCACTTTTTACCAGGGTCGATATTGTCCCCATCACTTTTTCCAGGGTCGATATTGTCCCCACCACTTTTTACCATGGTCGATATTGTCCCTACCACTTTTTTCCAGGGTCGATATTTTCCCCACCACTTTTTCCAGGGTCGATATTGTCCCCACCATTTTTTGCCAGGGTCGATATTGTCCCCACCCACTTTTTGCCAGAGTCGATATTGTCCCCACCAATTTTCATCAGGGTCGATATTGTCCCCACCACTGTCCCCACCACTTTTTGACAGGGTCGATATTATCCCCACCACTTTTCACCAGGGTCGATATTGTCCCCACTACTTTTTACCAGGGTCGATATCGTCCCCACCACTTTTTCCAGGGTCGATATTGTCTCCACCACTTTTTGCCAGGGTCGATATTGTCCCCACCACTTTTTACCAGGGTCGATATTGTCCCCACCACTTTTTACCAGGGTCAATATTGTCCCCACCACTTTTTGCCAGGGTCGATATTGTCCCCACCACTTTTTACCAGGGTCGATATTGTCCTCACCACTTTTTTCCAGGGTCGATATTGTCCCCACCACGTTTTGCCAGGGTCGATATTGTCCCCACCACTTTTTCCAGGGTCGATATTGTCCCCACCACTTTTTGCCAGGGTCGATATTGTTTACCATCACTTTTTGCCAGGGTCGATATTTTCCCCACCACTTTTCACCAGGGTCGATATTCTCCCCACCACTTTTTACCAGGGTCGATATTGTCCCCACCACTTTTTCCAGGGTCGATATTGTCCCAACCACTTTTTACCAGGGTCGATATTGTCCCCACCACTTTTTGCCAGGGTCGATATTGTCCCCACCACTTTTCACCGGGGTCGATATTCTCCCCACCACTTTTTTCCAGGGTCGATATTGTCCCCACCACGTTTTGCCAGGGTCGATATTGTCCCCACCACTTTTTCCAGGGTCGATATTGTCCCCACCACTTTTTGCCAGGGTCGATATTGTCCCCATCACTTTTTGCCAGGTCGATATTGTCCCCACCACTTTTCACCAGGTTCGATATTCTTCCCACCGCTTTTTACCAGGGTCGATATTGTCCCCACCACTTTTTCCAGGGTCGATATTGTCCCCACCACTTTTTGCCAGGGTCGATATTGTCCCCACCACTTTTTGCCAGGGTCGATATTGTCCCCACCACTTTTCACCAGGGTTGATAATGTCCCCACCACTGTCCCCAACACTTTTTGACAGGGTCGATATTGTCCCCACCACTTTTCACCAGGGTCGATATTGTCCCCACTACTTTTTACCAGGGTCGATATCGTCCCCACCACTTTTTCCAGGGTCGATATTGTCCCCACCACTTTTTGCCTGGGTTGATATTGTCCCCACCACTTTTTACCAGGGTCGATATTCTCCCCACCACTTTTTGCCTGGGTCGATATTGTCCCCACCACTTTTTACCAGGGTCGATATTCTCCCCACCACTTTTTACCAGGGTCGATATTGTCCCCACCACTTTTTACCAGGGTCAATATTCTCCCCACCACTTTTTACCAGGGTCGAAATTGTCCCCACCACATTTTGCCAGGGTCGATATTGTCCCCACCACTTTTTACCAGAGTTGATATTGTCCCCACCACTTTTTACCAGGGTCGATATTGTCCCCACCACTTTTTGCCCAGGTCGATATTGTCCCCACCACTTTTTACCAGGGTCGATATTGTCCCCACCACTTTTTGCCCAGGTCGATATTGTCCCCACCACTTTTTGCCAGGGTTGATATTGTCTCCACCACTTTTTGCCAGGGTCGATATTGTCCCCACCACTTTTTACCAGGGTCGATATTGTCCCCACCACTTTTTGTCAAAGGTCGATATTGTCCCCACCACTTTTTGTCAAAGGTCGATATTGTCCCCACCACTTTTTGCCGGGGTTGATATTGTCTCCACCACTTCTTGCCAGGGTCGATATTGTCCCCACCACTTTTTGAAGCATCTCGCAGCACAGATGTACCTAATAGAATCTAAATAGAACCTAATCTCCATTTGATTAGCAATTTGTTTGTTTGTTTGTGTTTTTGTGAGTGCTTGTTGTCACTTTTATCAGTTCTCTTGGCACTTGTGCACAGTACCAAGCGCTTCAATCGCTTATAGAGACTCTATTCATTCCGGTGAAATCACAAAACAAAATGCACAAACATGTCCCTGCTCCTGATATAGAATCACCTATGGACACAATGGGTTTTAATGAGAGAGAATAAAAACTATACGAGGGCAAATAAGAACCCACAACCTCTGACACGCTTAACAAAAACTCTACAACGACACCATTAAAGCACACTTTGTGTGAATCTATGTATTTATTCACAGATGTGAAGAATCTCGGCACTAACAATGTTGTATTATAGGCTATAGTAGTTGTAAGGATGAAACTGTCACGTTAAACACAACTTCTGTGTTGATAAATTAAACTTGTGTATAATAGGAATCGATTTCTGGACATTGTAATGTTATTTTTTCTGCAAATGTTATTGTGCATATCATGTATCATGTACATATCAAAAATTTCAAGGACATGGGGCAAGAATTCATAAGGGTCAGAGATGTTTTAAAAGCAAATCATCTGCGTGCAAAGAAACGTTATGCTCTCATCTTCCTCTAAATATATCAGACGCCTTGTCTGTTTAATTGATTTTTTTTCTGTCCAACAATTAGCGGGTTGAGAAACCTGTCATTATATTTGCTATATTAATTCTGTTTGGTGACACTTGTGGCACAAAAATTACATTAACAAAATAAGTAATTTTTGAATAGGACTTTCTTTTCTAAATCCACAAATCAGCCATTACACAGTCTGATGTATAGTGAGGAAAATAAGTATTTGAACACCCTGATATTTTGCAAGTTCTCCCACTTAGAAATCATGGAGGGGTCTGAAATTGTCATCGTAGGTGAATGTCCACTGTGAGAGACATAATCTAAAACCAAATATCCAGAAATCACAATGTATGATTTTTTAAACTATTTATTTGTATGAAACAGCTGCAAATAAGTATTTGAACACCTGAGAAAATCAATGTTAATATTTGGTACAGTAGCCTTTGTTTGCAATTACAGAGGTCAAACGTTTCCTGTAGTTTTTCACCAGGTTTGCACTGCAGGAGGGATTTTGGCCCACTCCTCCACACAGATCTTCTCTAGATCAGTCAGGTTTCTGGCCTGTCGCTGAGAAACACGGAGTTTGAGCTCCCTCCAAAGATTCTCTATTGGGTTTAGGTCTGGAGACGGGCTAGGCCACGCCAGAACCTTGATATGCTTCTTACAGAGCCACTTCTTGGTTATCCTGGCTGTGTGCTTTGGGTCATTGTCATGTTGGAAGACCCAGCCTCAACCCATCTTCAATGCTCTAACTGAGGGAAGGAGGTTGTTCCCCAAAATCTCGCAATACACGGCATCCTCTCCTTAATACAGTGCAGTTGCCCTGTCCCATGTGCAGAAAAACACCCCAAAGCATGATGCTGCCACCCCCATGCTTCACAGTAGGGATGGTGTTCTTGGGATGGTACTCATCATTCTTCTTCCTCCAAACACGTTTAGTGGAATTATGACCAAAAGGTTCTATTTTGGTCTCATCTGACCACATGACTTTCTCCCATGACTCCTCTGGATCGACCAAATGGTCATTGGCAAACTTAAGACGGGCCTGGACATGTGCTGGTTTAAGCAGGGGAACCTTCCGTGCCATGCATGATTTCAAACCCTGACGTCTAAGTGTATTACCAACAGTAACCTTGGAAACGGTGGTCCCAGCTCTTTTCAGGTCATTGACCAGCTCCTCCCGTGTAGTTCTGGGCTGATTTCTCACCTTTCTTAGGATCATTGAGACCCCACGAGGTGAGATCTTGCATGGAGCCCCAGTCCGAGGGAGATTGACAGTCATGTTTAGCTTCTTCCATTTCCTAATGATTGCTCCAACAGTAGACCTTTTTTCACCAAGCTGCTTGGCAATTTCCCCGTAGCCCTTTCCAGCCTTGTGGAGGTGTACAATTTTGTCTCTAGTGTCTTTGGACAGCTCTTTGGTCTTGGCCATGTTAGTAGTTGGATTCTTACTGATTGTATGGGGTGGACAGGTGTCTTTATGCAGCTAACGACCTCAAACAGGTGCATCTAATTTAGGATAATAAATGGAGTGGCGGTGGACATTTTAAAGGCAGACTAACTGGTCTTTGAGGGTCAGAATTCCAGCTGATAGACAGGTGTTCAAATACTTATTTGCAGCTGTATCATACAAATAAATAGTTAAAAAAATCATACATTGTGATTTCTGGATTTTTTTTTAGATTATGTCTCTCACAGTGGACATGCACCTACGATGACAATTTCAGACCCCTCCATGATTTCTAAGTGGGAGAACTTGCAAAATAGCAGGGTGTTCAAATACTTATTTTCCTCACTGTATGTATAGAAAGTGCTTTTAGCTGAGAATGATCAATGTATTTCCCCCCTTTTTCAGGCATTAAAAAAGTTCAGCAGCGTTTTCAGGTTTGTAATATTTACTGTACAATGAATATTTATTTGATATTGATATAAGATTCACAAACGACCTGCAATTAAAGTACACTTTCCTTCATATATTTCTCCTGAACACAGAATCCAGCCAGCAGGTCGCAGCAGAATCGCTCTTCTCAGGTCAATATCTCTTATAACTTTGTATTTATTTGTGATTTGTCACTAACCTGCATTATAGATAAAGATATGATGCACTTTTAGGCTCTTCAGACGAGCAGATTTTAGTTTATAAGCAACAGGAAAAAATAAAATAATAATTGATTCAATTTTTCTTTACAAATATCTAAACATCAAGATACATATACTTAATATGCAAAATGACTTAAGAGTTCTTGTTTTCTGAAAAGAAAAATGATCAAAATTAAGAGAGTTTGTGCTTAAAACAATATCTGTCTATGGGGTCAAAAAAAAACTTAATTCAAAGGGAAAAGAGTTATTTTTCTGTCAGATATTTTCTCTGAATTTCTCTTTACTCTTGTGATTTTGCTTCTCAAGTAAATGTATCTTGATTTAACCTCTTAAACTCTGCGGACCCTGTACAGTGGTACCATTTGAAAGCTTAGAGTCTCTGCTCTCTGCAGATATGCATCACTTTGGCATTTGTTTTACACAAAGTAACTTATTTACACTATTCTGGATTTGGCCTACCCAAATTGAAAAGCTCCCCATACCCACATATAGTGGTCTCTAAATACACAATGTTGGTGTAATTTTACAGGAAACCTTTTGAAGTTACATAAAGCACTGCTAAAAGTGATAAACATGTAAGTATATGTTGTCTGAGCTGTAATAAATGAGATTTTATTACTAGATTCCAGAAAATACAGGAAAAAATATTTTTTTGTCTGGATCATGAATACAAGATTTATTCAAAAGGATCTGAATGGAGGAATTTGACCTTATTTATGTAACCCCCCCCCCCCCCCCCACACACACACATTTTCGTCATTTTACAGAATACCCTGAAATTACATAAAACTCTTCTGAAAGAGATAAATATTATAGTATATGTTGCGTGTGATATAATAAACATATACAATATAAAAAACAGACAGAAGAGGCACTTTTGGATTTTTTTTGGGTTATAAATTCAGTTTTGAAAGTGTGTAACTTGCACCCTGCAGACAGTTTGGGCTGTTTCCACTAAACTCCAGAAAATACTGGAATTCCACACAAAAAAAATAATATTCTTCCCTACAGATCTTTTGAATAAAGGAACTGTATGTAAGAATTGTATTTCATTTAATCATAAAATGGCCCTGATATGTCACTAGACATTAAGAAATCATGTTAATTTCAAATACTTATATCACTGACAACAGTTGTCCGGCCAGGATATTGTCATTTTAAAAGTGAAGTTGCAGCCCTCAACTGATGTTGATGTTGACATGTTGTGTTTTTGCCTGAAGCGCCACCCTCCACCTGTCTACCAATCACGAAGTCAGTAGTGTTTCGGCATCCGGGTTGCCAGCTCTGCTCTAGTTACCACAGTTGCAGCTACAAACTTTTTGGATAAAAAATGTCTAAGGAGGGGGAGAGGGAATACACCGCTCTGCAGTAATTTGAAAGTGATTGCAGTACCAGTTTTGGCCACAATCCTACATACAGTTCCTTGAATAAATCTTGCATTCATGTTTATTATATTATTATTATTAATATTTTTTTTCCAGTATCTTCTGTAATCTAGTGGAAACAGCCCAAACTGTCTGCAGGGTGCTAGAGCACACAGGGCCTGAGTAACACACTTTCAACAATGAATTTATAACCAAAAAATCAAAAAGTGTCTCTTTTTTTTTGTATTACAGCTCAGACAACAAATACTTACATGTTTATCACTTTTAGCAGTGGTTTATGTAACTTTAAAGGGTTTCCTTTAAAATGACACCAAAATTTTGTATTAAGGCCGCGTGTCCACCAAAGCGTTTTTAGCTGGCTGAGAAGGTTAGGTGCTCTGCTGAAAACGCCTCGCTGTGGGCGCTTGAGAGCATTTTGGCAGCGCAGCGTTTTTTTCCAGTTGAGACTCTTTGCTTATGATACGGAATATCCGCGGAAGTGTTACTAAGTATCTCATTTCACAGATAGTTTCTTTCTGTTTTGATTCTATATAAAAATGTCAATTCAATGTAAAGTATTTCCTCTGGCTCTTGTTTTAATTTATTTTGTTCCATTTTTATGCTTGTCTGTTGACATTGTACACGCAGAATGTGGCGGTTGGTCGGTGTTGTATTTGCCCCGCCCCTCTTCCACTGTGATTGGACGGCTGGGTGAAAAGTGACAGTGACAGTTTGCGTTTTACTCAAAGTTGAACATTCTTCAACTCTCGGCGACCAGTAAAAAACGCTGAGCACTTGAGTGTGAACTACTCGCTCAGTGCCTTGTTGCGCTCATGGCATTCTAAAAACGGGGCGCTCCCATAGAAAACAATTGAATACGCCAGCCATCCGCGTGAAAAAATGCATTAGTGGACATGCAGCCTTAGGCCCAGATCAGACATTGTCCAATAGAATTAATGGAGAGGCGGGCCTTCCGTTGTGTTGACGGTTATCTTGATTAGACCGACAGCACAGCTGATTCGGGGGTTGCCTGGAAACTCTAAAAAAAAACGCAGCGCACTGCTCATTTCTAATTAAAAAAATGGCCTTAAAATAAAAAAATGGCCTTTGATCAAGGCCTTAGACCACTGTATGTGGATATGGGAAGCTTTTCAATTTGGGTAGGCCAAATCCAGCCGGAAATCCCCCAAAATGGTCCCAGAGCATAAGAAGTTAAGGATGTTTAGATATTTGTACTGGAAAATAAAACAGAAATACTGAGGTAGAAATATTTTTTTGCAGTGAATTTGTCAGACATCTTGAATACAGTATCTCAAACGGATCACGCATCATTTCTAAAGTCTGAGAAATGGTGCATAAACACAGTTAAAACATAAAATGTATGTTTTTACTCTTGATCTGTCTCATTATTCAAATTCACCATGAATTCACCATCATTGTCCTTTCTTATTTTTTCTATGAAATACTGCAGTGTTATTATTTATCTATATTCATATGATCGCAGCAATTTCAAACTATTCAATCAATTCCTGATGGACAAAATCAAGCCCCGCCCTACATTTGTTCTCATTGGAGAAGCCGTTTCACTCAGATATACATCATAATAGGGAAGAAAATATTATTTTAAAGAACCATAATGTACATTTATCACCTTGGTTATATTTTGGAAGTTAAAATCAGCCGTTTGTGGCATCTAAAGCCAAGGCCATCTGTAGGTCAGTCGATTTCTATTAGAGCAGAGATGATCTGTGAATTATCTGACTGACTTTATTATTGCTCCAATCCTGATGGAAAAGCCCAGCAGGTTTCAGTCTCACACAGTACTTTTAGTTACCTTTTCAGCTCTATTTTAATGATCTGGTAATCTAAAACGGCTTCTCTTTGGGGTGCCAGAAGAACTGAAGAGTGTCACAGTCAATGTAATTTGTTTGTAATTTCATCTATACTATAGCAGACAGTCATGTGGATATTGTTTAACTCATGTGTCTCCTCCTGAACACAGAATGAGGCCATGTCTGATGAAACGCCACATAACCCATCAATCCAGACCCAGAATGCAGCAGAATCGCTGGAGTTGAGGCCGATGTTAAACTCAAGAACAGACGGAGACGCACCATGATTCAGTCCAGCAATCATCGCAATGAGGGAATCTACCGGATTTATCCAGCGTTTACTCCTCGAACATCCAGTGGGCAAGCCCAGAGATCATGTCTGAACGTCACTGCATTTGAAAAATACATCAAATCAATTATTTACTGTAAAAAAAAAAGATACTACATTTCAAAATCCAAACATTTAATAGGTAGAATCTTAATGCTGAAGTATTGTGTTTGTTTGTGGTTAGTGGATCATGTTGATATAAGGTGAATAGCAGCAAACAAGCAATGCAAAATAAGGTGGAAACATTTGCCTAATGTCCTGAAGCATGTGTGCATAGACTGCAGGTTTGAAACATTGAGCTTCAGTAACTTTCTATATCCTCATTGGTGGTATCTGATGCTTCTCTGGGATATATGAGCACTATCAGATACACAGCCTTATTATGTCTCTCTTTGGTGCTCTGAAAAACGTGTATATATTTGTATAAATAGTTTTATTTTAGTTATATCCAATATTGGGCACATACGGTGTGTTTTATTGATAAGTTGCTGGCATGGACAGTGTGAATATGTCTCATGGTTGTGGTTTTCCTCAGATCGCTCTTCTCAATAATTCTTTTACTCTTTGAGTATATTACTCCTTAACTTGCAGACCAACACTAAATCAGCTCAGTTAATATGGGCTCTCGTGTGTTATTACATCAGAAATCCAAGAATGAGCCATTGTAGAAGTTTACTTTCAGTAAATGTTTTTTTGGACAGGAGCAAAAGTTGTGACAGATTGTGTTTACATCAAAATCAAAGTGATCTCAACTGTGTATGTATATCGAGATTGATTTTTTTATTTTGCATGATAAATCACTCCTTGGAGTCCAGCTGACCCCACTGGACTTTTCCTTCATTTTTAAAAAAGTCTCCATCTCAGGGGCATGAGATCTGTGAGTTTTCCCTCAATAATCTATCTAAACATGCACACAAAATCTGGGCTTGATTTGATTGTTCTAAGGGGTCAGATTGACCCCATATTAAAAATGAATGGGAAAATATTCAAAAAAATATTGTCAAAATGTAATACATTTTTTTTTTTAAATCCAGTATAAATCTGACAATTTCACAAGGGCATAAACACAAAGTGGAAGGAACTTTCCATCTCTCTCTCTCTCTCTCTCTCTCTCTCTCACACACACACACAAACTCACACACACACACACACACACACACATACGGGTTTATGTGTATTACAAGGACACTTCAGCCCAAACCAGTTTTTTGCTGTATTAGGGGGACACCCCTTTGCACTTGCTCTACAGAGTTGTGGTGCATATCAAAAAATTTTGTTTTAGCCACACAACACAGATTTCACTTCAGAATTACTTTACACTCAACACAAGTGATAATGTAACAACCTGACAAAATACACAATTATGAGGACATATTATAATTACATGCAAGCCCCGCCTATGACACAAACCATTATTATAAGGACAGTAGCTATAACACACACACACATGTTATTATCGTGTATTAAAGGGACACAAATGTATTAATAGGACATATCTAAACATACACAAAATCAATGCATTGAGTATTGAAATGACATCGCTGACCTGAGGACAAATGGCTTATCACGTCAATATATTTGTGAACCCTCATGAGACTACTGTCAGTCAAACCTTATAGTCACAAAGTTCTGGTCTGTTAATAATGCCCTGAATATCTAAATCCTTTAAAAGGTAGTAAACAGTTTTCTGACTTCTAAACTTTAAAAGCCTCCACAGCCCCATTCTGAATTCAGACACACTTGATCAGTTAAGTCTACAGACTCATCTCTTTAACCATGCATACACATAATTCAATGCAAAAACAATATAATGCCACAATAATTAGCTCAATCAGAATCAAGAGTAATTCTTTTTCTGTTCATCTTTTTACACTAAGTGTGAATGTGTGAGCTTTGTCTTATCCTTGGACAACCAAGCCATATATTTTTATATGCACCCCCTAGAACACCATTAATTGAAAACTTAAAAACGCAAACACAAATGTGAAAACATTGTGTATTATAAGGACAAAGGTGATCTAGGAGGACAAACGGTTTAACACACACACACAAATGTGAAAACATTGTGTATTATAAGGACAAAAGTGATCTAGGAGGACAAACGGTTTAACACAAACACACAAATGTGAAAACATTGTGTATTATAAGGACAAAGGTGATCTAGGAGGACAAACGGTTTAACACACACACAAATGTGAAAACATTGTGTATTATAAGGACAAAAGTGATCTAGGAGGACAAACGGTTTAACACACACACAATGTTTTTCAAATGTGAAAACATTGTGTATTATAAGGACAAAAGTGATCTAGGAGGACAAACGGTTTAACACAAACACACAAATGTGAAAACATTGTGTATTATAAGGACAAAGGTGATCTAGGAGGACAAACGGTTTAACACACACACACAAATGTGAAAACATTGTGTATTATAAGGACAAAAGTGATCTATGAGGACAAACGGTTTAACACAAACACGAAAAGTTTAACGCTAACCACTAGGCCATTTTTATATATATATGTGTGTGTGTGTATAGGAACATAAAACAGTACACCAAGTATGGGAACAAGAAGCAAAGTTTAATGTGTGCTTTTTCAAATACAAAAATAAAAAATAACTAAAATGCGAATTGAGGTAAAGCACTTTATCATTTCCCTTTGATAAACTTAAAGGATTAGTTCACTTTTAAATAAACTTTTGCTGATAATTTCCTCACCCCCATGTCATCCAAGATGTCCATGTCTTTCTTTCTGCGGTCGAAAAGAAATTAATGTTTTTGATGAAAGCATTTCTCCATATAATGGACTTCGATGGGCATCATTCTGTTCAAGGTCCAAATGACAGTTTCAGTGCAGCTTCAAAAGGGCTTTAAAGGTCCCGTTCTTCGTGTTTTTTTGAAGCTTTGATTGTGTTTACAGTGTGCAATATAACATGTGTTCATGTTTCGCGTGTAAAAAAACACAGTATTTTTAACACAATTTACTCATCTGTACACCGCTGTTTCCACTGTCCTAAAAACGGCTGGTGATTTCCTTGTGCTATGAAGTCCCTCCTTCAGAAATACGTGACGAGTTCTGATTGTGCCAGCGGTTCCCGTGTTGTGATTTGACCGCAGCTTAGCGAACGTGTCACGGTTCCTGTGTTGTGATTGGACAGCAGCTTAGTGCACGTTGCCCGGTTCCCGTGTTGTGATTCGACAGCAGCTTAGCGCACATTGCCCGGTTCCTGTGTTGTGATTGGACAGCAGCTTAGCGCACATTGCCCGGTTCCTGTGTTGTGATTGGACAGCAGCTTAGCGCACATTGCCCGGTTCCTGTGTTGTGATTCGACAGCAGCTTAGCGCACATTGCCCGGTTCCTGTGTTGTGATTGGACAGCAGCTTAGCGCACATTGCCCGGTTCCTGTA
>JARQWZ010005747.1:0-68668 GCA_033150135.1 Gobio occitaniae
CGCCTCTACGCTTTGAAGTGGAACCTGTTCGTTGAATGGTGCTCTTCCCACCGGGAAGACCCCCGAAGGTGTTCGGTTAGTGTCGTGCTTTCTTTCCTGCAAGATGGGCTGGAGCGAAGGCTGTCTCCCTCCACCCTCAAAGTGTACGTCGCAGCAATAGCGGCGTATCACGACGCAGTCGAAGGTAAGTAGCTTAGGAAAGCACGACTTAATCGTCAGGTTCCTCAGAGCTGCGAGGAGGCTAAATCCTCCTCGTCCAAACTCGTTACCCTCTTGGGACTTAGCTCTAGTGCTCAGAGCACTTCAGAGCCCTCCCTTTGAGCCTTTGCAGTCTGTGGAGCTTAAAATCCTGTCAATGAAGACAGTGCTTCTGACGGCATTGGCCTCCATCAAGAGGGTAGGGGACCTGCATGCACTTTCGGTCAACGAATCGTGCCTAGAATTCGGGCCGGCCAACTCTCACGTTGTCCTGAGACCCCGGCCTGGATACGTGCCCAAGGTTCCTACCACTCCCTTCCGGGACCAGGTAGTGAACCTGCAAGCGCTGCCTTCGGAGGAGGCAGACCCAGCCCAGGCTTATGTCCCGTCCGCGCTCTCCGCGCTTACGTCGACCGGACTCAAAGCTTTCGGACCTCAGAGCAACTCTTCGTCTGTTACGGAGGCCAGCAGAAGGGAAAGGCTGTCTCCAAGCAGAGGTTGGCCCACTGGATAGTGGATGCTATCATTTGGCTTACCAGTCCCAAGACGTGCCTTGCCCGTTCGGTTTGCGAGCACACTCAACAAGGAGTGTTGCTTCTTCCTGGGCGCTGGCTCAAGGCGCCTCGCTGACAGATATTTGTAGAGCTGCGGGCTGGGCGACACCTAACACGTTCGCTAGATTCTATAGCCTCCGTGTAGAGCCGGTATCTTCCCGCATCCTCGCCCCCAGTGGCCAGTAGCGCTAAGTGCCCGTTCTAAGTGTCGGCTTGCAACGCCACTCCCGCCCTCTGGGCCGGATACGTGCGTCTATTTTTCTCCAGTTGTGTTCCCCGGAAACGGCTAACCCTGTCGAGCTCCTCCGTCACCCCTGCGGTGCCAGACGTTGCGGCCGTCTGACGCCAGGCCTGCACCCGTATGCTTGTGAAACGTGTGTGTAGGCTGGGTTCCATATGTAGCGGTCCCCTCACGGCTACCCCATATGTGTATTCTTCCACGGTACCAGCTACCCTACTCGGCTAGCCCCGTGTCTTTCCCTTGACAGAGCCCGCTCTGTCGTCTCTGGGCGTGTTCTTTCCCCCCTGGGACCAGGCTGGAACCACCCCAGAGACTGCCATATGTTGCACTACCCTGCCAGGTTAGTCCTTATGTGTATTCTGCCACCTAGCCTTCTACTGAAGGACGTGGCTCCGCAGCGTACCATCTCCCGAGACGGGCACGCTTTCCCAGCGTTATCCAATAGTCACACTGGGTGGGTCTTGCAGAAACAGCAGTGACTGACCTCCCTGCTTGGAGCCCTGACTTCCGTACTGTTGGGGTAACAGCTTAGGACCCAGGACCAGTAGTGAAAAATGAAGACCAGGAGTCAAGAGTCAGATTACTTAAAGAAAAATTTTACTGAAGAATAGTTTGCAGTTTCATCAGCAGAAGCCAGCTTCAAGAGGAGTTCGTAGGCCGCGCTCCCTCTAACAGTCTCCCTGCCTCCGTCTAACGTACATACAATTTTCTGAATAGTTATACTGTTTTCAAGGTCTAGATACGTCATTACTGCCCTGTGGAATGATTCTGATTGGTTCTAACAACATGCAACGTAAGCAACTTTCCACACGTAGACAGATAGGGACATATATCTCTCAAAATGCGTAGACTCCGTGTCGCCCAGGCCCAGATTAACCCTCAATGACCTCGGAGATCACAGAAAAGACGCCTCAAAGTCTGGAATCGTTTGCAGAGAGGACCATCTCCAATACTGGATCTGCACAGAATCATGAAACGCACACACAAAGTTTCCCAGAAAAAACAGTCTCCATCAAGGTCGGGACATCTTAACTAACTATCAACAAAGTCCTTCTTCAAAACATGCTGATACTAACTCTAATTCAGAAGTGACTTTATTCTATTCTATAAAGAAAGAAGATACATCAAAGAGGTACATTTTCCCCTGAGTCCCCCAAAGAATCCCATAGAAGTTTCAGGGATGACCCCGGGGGGGGGGGTCACCTCAGGAAGACATATAGTTAACATATGCTGATCTCGTTTGACTCCCTGGAGTGTTACTACTACACCAAGGACATCTGCCTGCCAGCACGTCTTGACCCAGACATCAGAGCAGCACCTCAATAATAAGAATTCAAAAGCACAGAGCAGCTAAAACACTACAATATACACAATCACTCCTTGAATATAGAGAACTGATTTATCAAATGTAGGAAATGGTTATAACTTGATTATTATTCATTCTTATTTTAATATTGAACATAAACTCATTCTTGAAGGATATGTGTCTGATGAAGAGACAAGTGATGGTTGGCTTGACCCTTGACCCTTCAGTACCATCTAAGACGGTCCAGTGCGCTCAAGCAGGACGCTGGAAGGGCCAGCGCCCTGGCGTTTTGGTAGGGATCCCAATTCGTCGGTCAGTTCCGACGTACGTCGAACGTGACCGACTGAAAGGGAACGTCTCGGTTACGTATGTAACCCTCGTTCCCTGAAGGAGGGAACGGAGACGTACGTCCCGTCGCCAGGTGCTGTGCTTCCGCTAGGGGGCCGAGTCACTAGTTCGGCTCCTCAGCAGAAAAAAGCAATGATCAAGCATTCCACTTCCTTATTTATACCCGCGCTGCGGGGCGGTGGGTGGAATGCGTGGATCGCATGCCAATCTCCATTGGCTCGTTTTTAATACACTCGAAGTAGATTGGTCTCTGAGATCAGATCCCAATTCGTCGGTCAGTTCCGACGTACGTCTCCGTTCCCTCCTTCAGGGAACGAGGGTTACATACGTAACCGAGACGATTTCTGTACAGCCATAATATGTATAAAAAATTAAAAAAATTAAAAAAATTAAAAAATTAAATAAATTCAACCTTTTTTAGACCTGTAAGCTACTTATTGGAATCAGAAGGGAAATCCATGAGTGACTTTTTGACCTTTGGGACAAAAATATGTTCAGTAGGTCAAATGTGGATTTCTGTACAGCCATAACATGTCAAAAATTTTTGTGGAAATTTTGGCTAGTAAAGGGAATAAGAAGGGAAGTCTATGAGTATGTATAGTGAATTAGTGTGTATGGACTCTTATTCCAAAAACATGTTCAGTAGGTCAAATATGGACTTCTTGTACAGCCATAATATGTAAAAAAAAAAAAAAAAAAATTAAAAATTAAAACCTTTTGTAGACGTTTTAGCTACTAATTGGAACCAGAAGGGAAGTCAATGAGTGACTTTTTTACCTTTGGGACAAAAATTTGTTCAGTAGGTCAAAAATGGACTTCTTGTACAGCCATAATATTTTTAAAAAAAATATATATATATATATATATATAAAAAAAAAAAAAGTTACAACCTTTTATAGACGTGTAAGCTACTTATTGGAATCAGAAGGGAAATCAATGAGTGACTTTTTGACCTTTGGGACAAAAATATGTTCAGTAGGTCAAATATGGACTTTGTACAGCCATTATATGTAAAAAAAATAAATAAATAAATAATTTAAACCTTTTGTAGACGTTTTAGCAACTAATTGGAACCAGAAGGGAAGTCAATGAGTGACTTTTTGACCTTTGGGACAAAAATTTGTTCAGTAGGTCAAATATGGACTTTGTCCAGCCATTATATGTAAAAAAAACAAAACAAGTTAAAACCTTTTTTAGACGTGTAAGCTACTTATTGGAATCAGAGGGGAAATCAATGAGTGACTTTTTGACCTTTGAGACAAAAATATGTTCAGTAGGTCAAATATGGACTTCTTGTACAGCCATAATATGTAAAAAAGAAATATATATTTTTTTTTTAATTAAAACCTTTTGTAGACGTTTTAGCTACTAATTGGAACCAGAAGGGAAGTCAATGAGTGACTTTTTGACCTTTGGGACAAAAATTTGTTCAGTAGGTCAAATATGGACTTTGTACAGCCATTATATGTAAAAAATAAAAAAATAAAAAAATAAAAAAATAAATTGAAACCTTTTGTAGACGTTTTAGCTAATAATTGGAATCAGAAGGGAAGTCAATGAGTGACTTTTTGACCTTTGGGACAAAAATTTGTTCAGTAGGTCAAATATGGACTTTGTACAGCCATTATATGTAAAACATAAATAAATAAATAAATTAAAACCTTTTGTAGACCTTTTAGCTACTTATTGGAACCAGAAGGAAAGTCAATGAGTGACTTTTTGACCTTTGGGACAAAAATATGTTCAGTAGGTCAAATAAGGATTTCTGTACAGCCATAACACGTCAAACATTTTTGTGGAATTTTTGGCTAGTAAAGGGAATAAGACGGGAAGTCAATGAGTATGTATAGTAAATTAGTGTTTAAGGACTCTTAGGCCTAAAACATGTTCTTTAGGTCAAATTTGGACTTCTTGTACAGCCATAATCTGTAAAAAAATAAAATAAAAAAAATTATAAATTAAAACCTTTTGTAGACGTTTTAGCTACTAATTGGAACCAGAAGGGAAGTCAATGAGTGACTTTTTGACCTTTGGGACAAAAATTTGTTCAGTAGGTCCAAAATGGACTTCTTGTACAGCCATAATATGTATAAAAATAAATAAATTTAAAAAAATTAAAAAAAAAAATCAAAACCTTTTTTAGCCCTGTAAGCTACTTATTGGAAACAGAAGGGAAGTCAATGAGTGACTTTTTGACCTGTGGGACAAAAATATGTTCAGTAAGTTAAACATGGACTTCTTGTACAGCCATAATATGTATACAAAATAAAAAAAAATAAAAAAATTAAAATAATAAAACAAATTCAACCTTTTTTAGACCTGTAATCTACTTATTGGAATCAGAAGGGAAATCCATGAGTGACTTTTTGACCTTTGGGACAAAAATATGTTCAGTAGGTCAAATATGGATTTCTGTACAGCCATAACATGTCAAACATTTTTGTGGAAATTTTGGCTAGTAAAGGGAATAAGAAGGGAAGTCTATGAGTATGTATAGTGAATTAGTGTGTATGGACTCTTAGTCCAAAAACATGTTCAGTAGGTCAAAAATGGACTTCTTGTACAGCCATAATATTTAATATATATATATATATATATATATATATATATATATATATATATATATATATATATATATATATATATATATATATATATATATAAAAAGTTACAACCTTTTTTAGACGTGTAAGCTACTTATTGGAATCAGAAGGGAAATCAATGAGTGACTTTTTGACCTTTGGGACAAAAATATGTTCAGTAGGTCAAATATGGACTTTGTCCAGCCATTATATGTAAAAAAAACAACAAAAAAAAACAAGTTAAAACCTTTTTTAGACGTGTAAGCTACTTATTGGAATCAGAGGGGAAATCAATGAGTGACTTTTTGACCTTTGAGACAAAAATATGTTCAGTAGGTCAAATATGGACTTCTTGTACAGCCATAATATGTAAAAAAGAAATATATATATATTTTTTAATTAAAACCTTTTGTAGACGTTTTAGCTACTAATTGGAACCAGAAGGGAAGTCAATGAGTGACTTTTTGACCTTTGGGACAAAAATTTGTTCAGTAGGTCAAATATGGACTTTGTACAGCCATTATATGTAAAAAATAAAAAAAATAAAAATAAATTGAAACCTTTTGTAGACCTTTTAGCTACTTATTGGAACCAGAAGGAAAGTCAATGAGTGACTTTTTGACCTTAGGGACAATAATTTGTTCAGTAGGTCAAATATGGACTTCTTGTACAGCAATAATATGTAAAAAAAATAAAATAAAAAAAAATTAAAACCTTTTGTAAAATTTTTTTTTTTTTTTAAATTAAAACCTTTTGTAAACGTTTTAGCTAATAATTGGAACCAGAAGGGAAGTCAATGAGTGACTTTTTTACCTTTGGGACAAAAATTTGTTCAGTAGGTCAAATATGGACTTCTTGTACAGCCATAATGTGTAAAAAAAGAAAAAGAAAAAAAGAAAAAAAGAAATAAAAAAAAAAAACATTAAAACTTTTTTAGACCTTCAAGCTACTTATTGGAATCAGAAGGGAAATCAATGAGTGTTTTTTGGACCTTTGGGACAAAAATATGTTCACTAGGTCAAATATGGACTTCTGTACAGCCATTAGGTGTCAAACATTTTTGTGGAACTTTTGGCTAGCAATTGGATTCAGAAGGGAAGTAAAAGAGTGAGTATGTATAGTAAGTTAGTGTTCAAGGACTCTTGGGCCAATAATATGTTCAGTAAGTTAAACATGGACTTCTTGTACAGCCATAATATGTATAAAAAAATAAATAAAATAAAAATAAATTCAACCTTTTTTAGACCTGTAAGCTACTTATTGGAATCAGAAGGGAAATCAATGAGTGACTTTTTGACCTTTGGGACAAAAATATGTTCAGTAGGTCAAATATGGATTTCTGTACAGCCATAACACGTCAAACATTTTTGTGGAAATTTTGGCTAGTAAAGGGAATAAGAAGGGAAGTCAATGAGTATGTATAGTAAATTAGTGTTTAAGGACTCTTAGGCCTAAAACATGTTCTTTAGGTCAAATATGGACTTCTTGTACAGCCATAATCTGTAAAAAATAAAAATAAAACAAAATTAAAAATTAAAACCTTTTGTAGACGTTTTAGCCAGAAGGGAAGTCAACGAGTGACTTTTTGACCTTTGGGACAAAAATTTGTTCAGTAGGTCAAATATGGACTTTGTAGAGCCATTATATGTAAAATAAAAATTAAAAATTAAAAAAAGTTAAAACCTTTTTTAGACGTGTAAGCTACTTATTGGAATCAGAAGGGAAATCGTCTCAGGTTACGTATGTAACCATGGTTCCCTGAGAGGGAACGAGACGCTGCGTCAAGCGCTGCGGGAACGCCCCTGCGTGATGCGTCATGAAGCACTCGTAAAATCAGTCCAATGGTGTGGCTGGACGTCGTAGGCGGGTGACGTCAGACCAGGAAGCTATAAAGCAGCCCTGAACCAGACAATGTCAGCTTCTGAAAAAGTCGAACAAGTCGGTCACAGGCGTGCCGGGAGTATGGCTAAGCGACGCAGCGTCTCGTTCCCTCTCAGGGAACCATGGTTACATACGTAACCTGAGACGTTCCCTTTCAAGGGAACTCGCGCTGCGTCAAGCGCTGCGGGAACACAATACCAACGCCGCCATAACTCTCAAATGCCTGTACATGTGAAATTTATAGCGCACATTAAGCTACAAGCACCCGAGAACCTGGAGTAGAGGCTACATCAAGGTTGTAAAACCTCACAAAAGTGTGCGGAGAGGACCACCCTGCCGCATCA
Source organism: Gobio occitaniae (assembly GCA_033150135.1). NCBI lineage: Eukaryota > Metazoa > Chordata > Actinopteri > Cypriniformes > Gobionidae > Gobio > Gobio occitaniae. The sequence goes on from JARQWZ010005747.1 coordinate 7,455, forward strand.
CATACCTCCTGCAGGGAGACTCCTGACAGAAGAGCCAAAGAGGCCGCCATACTCCTAGTAGAGTGGGCTCGGACCTTTAGTGGTGAAGGTTGGCCGGCCGACTCATATGCGAGTGAGATAGCCTCGACTATCCACTTGCTTAATGTCTGCTTAGATGCAGGTTTCCCTTTGTTTGGGGACCCGAAACAGACGAACAGTTGTTCAGATTTCCTCCACAGGGCAGCTCTGTGGACATAAGCATCTAGTGCCCTTACTGGGCAGAGCAGATTTAACTTCTCCTGGTCTGGATTCTCAAAGGGAGGCGGAGAGAAGGCCTGCAGCATTATAGGACCCGCCACGTTCGTAGGAACTTTCGGGACATATCCTTCTTTTGGATATAAAAAAGCTTTCACCATTCCTGGCGCAAACTCAAGACAGGAGGGGGAAACAGATAGTGCTTGCAAATCCCCCACTCTCTTTAGAGAGGAAATAGCCAAGAGAAACACAGTTTTTAACGTGAGGAACTTCTCTGGCACCTCCTCAATAGGCTCAAATGGGGCCAAAGCTAGACCTTCCAGCACCACAGCCAGATCCCAGGTCGGCACCCTTGAGCGTGCCGCAGGCCTTAGCCTCAGAGTACCACGAAGGAAGCGAATAACCCATGGGTGTTTCCCCACCGATGCACCATCCAGATGGACGTGATAGGCCGATATTGCCATCACGTATACCTTTAAGGTGGAAGGGGATAACCCTGAAGCGAACTTTTCTTGTAGAAAATCCAGTACTGAGTTGACTTGGCAGTTGTCTGGGTTTAGAGAATGGTTAGAACACCAAGCTACAAAGACTCTCCATTTAAGGGCATACAGCCTCCTCGTGGAGGGGGCTCTGGAGTGCAACATGGTCTGAACTACCTCAGCAGAAAGACCTGAGTCTACGAGCTGGGCCCCCTCAGGGGCCAAGCCCACAGTTTCCACAACTCCGGCCTCGGGTGCAGGATTGCCCCCGACGCCTGGGAGAGAAGGTCCCTCCTGATCGGAATCTCCCACGGGGGACCTTCGAGGAGAGATATAATGTCTGACAACCAAACTTGTGTCGGCCAAAACGGGGCTATTAGCAGCAGACGAACCCCGTTCCGGCGTACTCTCTCCAGCACTCCTGGTATTAATGCCAGAGGGGGAAAGGCGTACAGACGCAGCCTCGGCCACGTCTGCACCATGGCATCCAACCCCAGCGGGGCTGGATGTGTGAGGGAGTAAAATAGGGGACAGTGCGTTGTCTCTTGAGACGCAAACAGATCCACCTGAGCCTGACCAAACCGGTTCCATATGAGCTCCACCACCTCGGGGTGGAGTCTCAACTCCCCGGCACCACTCCCTGTCTCGACAGGGAGTCTGCCGTCGTATTTAGGTACCCCGGGATGTACACTGCTCGGACCGATAGCATCTTGCCCTGGGCCCAAACTAGGACTCGATGTGCCAGCTTCCATAGCCGGCGCGAGCGTAACCCCCCCTGGCGATTTATGTATGAGACCACCGATGTGTTGTCCGCACATGATGGCCCCTAAGGTCTGGGAGAAAGTGCCTGTGTGCCAGGAACACTGCCATCAGCTCTAACTGGTTTATGTGCCAGGAGAGCTGCTGGTCGCTCCACAGACCCTGGGCTGAGCAACCACTCATGGTCACCCCCCAGCCGGTGAGGGATGCATCCGTCGTTAGCGTTAAGCGACGACAAGGAGCCCCCAGCACCGGACCCTGGGACAGGAACCAAGGATCCTTCCACATGACTAAGGCACGTAGGCACCGCCGCGTGACCTTGATCATGCGAAAAGGATTTCCCCTCGGGGAGAATCCCTTGGTCTTGAGCCACCACTGTAAGGGCCTCATGTACAGCAGGCCAAAAGGTATCACGTTGGACGCTGCTGCCATCAGACCCAGAAGTCTTTGAAAATGCTTAACAGTGAGTGACTGGCCTAGCTTTATCTTGGATATGGCTTGTAGAATCGAATTCCCCCGAGCGGGCGTCAGCCGAGCCCTCATGGTTTTCGTATCCCATAGCACACCCAGAAAAGTGACGTTCTGCTGTGGAGATAACATGCTTTTCTTTGTGTTTAGCGTTAACCCCAGCCTCTTCATGTGAGCGATCACAGCATCTCGATGCTGAGCCGCTAGATGTTCCGACTCTGCTAAGATCAGCCAGTCGTCTATGTAATTCAATACGCGGATGCCCTGGAGTCTCAGCGGAGCCAAAGCTGCATCCACGCATTTTGTGAAGGTGCGGGGTGATAATGCTAGGCCGAATGGAAGTACCCGATATTGGAATGCTTCGCCCCCGAAAGCAAACCTGAGGAACTTCCTGTGTTGAGGAAGGATGGAGACGTGAAAGTATGCGTCTTTCAGGTCTATTGTGACACACCAGTCCTCGGACCTGATGTGACACATGATCTGTTTTAGCGTGAGCATTTTAAACTTTAGTTTCTTTACTGCCCGATTTAGCTGGCGCAGATCTAGAATAGGACGCAGTCCTCCATCTTTCTTCGGAACTATGAAGTACCGGCTGTAAAACCCCGACTCTCTGCAGTGGGGAGGGACCCGCTCTATAGCCTCTTTTTGCAGAAGAGTCTGTACCTCTTGCTCCATTACCAGAGCCTGCTCGGGGTTTACCACTGTGGATAATACCCCGTTGAACATGGGCGGGTGTGACCCGAATTGTATTCTGTACCCATTTTCTATTGTGCGCAGGACCCAATCTGAGATATTTGGCAGAAGTTTCCACGCTGCCAGAAAATCTACTAAGGGAACCAGCCCCTCGGGGCTGGCCTCTGGATTTTGAAGTGTGAGCAGCCCGGTGTCCTGAAACGGCGTGCCGGCAGGAAGCAACCGCACTGACCCACTTTTGACCCTCCTTGGAGGGAGCGAGCATCCCCGCGCCGCTACGTTTCCTGGCGGACGTGGAGATTTGCGCTCGCTGAGGACCGCTGCGCCCTGAAGCACCCGAGGTGGCAGGGTTGGCAGAACGGCCCCCTGATGGCACCGAGAGGAGAACGGGTGCCTCGACACACCGCTTCCCCCCGGAGGGGACTGCCATCCGAAGTCTGACGCCTCTGGCGTCAGGACTTCTTCGCCGAGGCCTTCCTAGAGATAATAACAGTCCTCAGATCTGCTCTACCTCGGGAAGACCTCGGCTGAGAGTGCTGACCCCGCCCCCAGTCTCTCTGTGGGGGAGCGCGGGTGGCAACACTCTCTCGCTGTTGCGCCCTGTGAGAGGAGGACGTACTCGGTTGGGGCTGCTCCTGCCCAGCAGCCGCAAAGACATGAGATTTGCGGGGGAGAAATTTTTGAAACGCAGCCGCCTGCTTTTTAGACTCTTGAAACCTCTCGACGACTGTGTTGACTGAGTCGCCGAAGAGGCCAGCAGGGGAGATAGGAGAGTCGAGAAGGAACTTTTTATCTCTATCTTTTATCTCTGAAAGATTTAGCCAGAGATGTCTCTCCGTGGCCACCAGGGCTGCCATAGAACGGCCGATGGATCTAGCCGTCTCCTCGGTGGCCCGAAGAGACAAATCAGCAGCTCTCCTAATCTCAGCTATCGTTTCCCTCCCCACTTCTTCACATTCATCATCAATGTCTTTCAGCAGGTCGGCTTGATAAGCTTGCAACACCGCCATCGTGTGGAGACATGCGGCTGCCTGACCTGCTGCCGAGTAAGCCCTACCCACTAAAGCTGATGTTGTTCTAACGGGCTTAGTGGGCAGCTGCGGGGCTTTTAACGACGATGACGACTCGGGAGAGAGATAGCTCGCGAGCGTCTCTTCTACCCGCGGCATCACTGCGTAACCATGCTGTTTCAACCCCACTATGTTTGAATAAGCAGCTGTATTGGGGTTGAATGGTCTGAATGATGCCGGTTTTTTCCATGATTTCGACACCTCGGTGTGGAGATCAGGAAAAAAAGGCAAGCCCCGCTTTGGAGGTTGTGATCTAGATGGAAGGAAGCGTTCATCTAATCTACTAGGCTGATGCGCTTCGTGAGTCTCGGCTGGCCAGTCTATTTGCAACCTGGCAACAGCGCGAGTCACAACCTCCAAAAGCTCCTCTTGAGCGTGTGACTGAGGCGGCGAAACCTCATCTAAATAATCCAGGCTTACAACATCCACTTCCTCAGAACTGGAATGTTGCTGCACCTGCGCTTCAGCGCGAGCAGAAGAAACCGCAGAGCGTGCTTCTAACTCGGCAACTGAAGCGTCGGGTCTGACGGGTAAAGGCAGAGAAAGGGGATCACCCGTCTCTAACCCCGCCGTCAGATCCATTTGCAAACCCCAAGATGAAAGCCTTCGCTGTGCCTCAGCAGCAGCGGGACCTGCACCCTGGGGAACGCGAGCCGAAGCGCCCTCCTCAAAGAGCGAACGGCGGGACCGGAGAGTTCTCATTGATAACTTTTCGCAATGCTCGCAGCCAGCCCCCTCGAGAGCTGACTGTGCATGCTCCGGTCCCAAACACATTACACAGAGCAAGTGTGTATCCCCACCCGTGATGAAACGAGGGCAGGGAGTAACACACTGTCTGAATTGTTGATTCGCCATTTTTTTCTTATTTTTTGAGAGACACACACACTTTTCTTTCATACAAGGGCAAACGATTTCACATGGAGCGCTTGTGAAGACACAGAAGCTGACATTGTCTAACCAATAAAACAGGGCTGCTTTATAGCTTCCTGGTCTATGACGTCACCCGCCTACGACGTCCAGCCACACCATTGGACTGATTTTACGAGTGCTTCATGACGCATCACGCAGGGGCGTTCCCGCAGCGCTTGACGCAGCGCGAGTTCCCTTGAAAGGGAACTATTTTTGACCTTTGAGACAGAAATATGTTCAGTAGGTCAAATATGGACTTCTGTACCGCCATAACGTTAAAAAAAATGTAAAAATAAAATTAAAAGCTTTTTGTGGAACTTTTGGCTACAAATTGAAATCAGAAGGGAAGTGAATGAGTGACTTTTTTGACCTTTGGGACAAAAATATTTTCAGTAGGTCAAATATGGACTTCTGTACAGCCATAACATGTCAAACATTTTTGTGGAAATTTTGGTTTGTAAAGGGAATAAGAAGGGAAGTCAATGAGTATGTATAGTAAATTAGTGTTTAAGGACTCTTAGGCCTCAAACATGTTCTTTAGGTCAAATATGGACTTCTTGTACTGCCATAATATGTAAAAAAAAATGTGGACCTTTTAACTACTAATTGGAATCAGAATGGAAGTCAATGAGTATGTATAGTGAATTAGTGTGTATGGACTCTTAGTCCAAAAACATGTTCAGTAGATCAAATATGGACTTCTTGTACAGCCATAATATGTAAAAAAAATAAATATATATTTTTTTTAATTAAAACCTTTTGTAGACGTTTTAGCTACTAATTGGAACCAGAAGGGAAGTCAATGAGTGACTTTTTGACCTTTGGGACAAAAATTTGTTCAGTAGGTCAAAAATGGACTTCTTGTACAACCATAATATGTATAAAAATAAATAAATAAATAAAAAAATTAAAAAAAATTAAAACCTTTTTTAGACCTGTAAGCTACTTATTGGAAACAGAAGGGAAGTCAATGAGTGACTTTTTGACCTGTGGGACAAAAATATGTTCAGTAAGTTAAAAATGGACTTCTTGTACAGCCATAATATGTATACAAAAAAAAAATTAAAATTTTTTTTTTAAAAATAAAACAAATTCAACCTTTTTTAGACCTGTAAGCTACTTATTGGAATCAGAAGGGAAATCCATGAGTGACTTTTTGACCTTTGGGACAAAAATATGTTCAGTAGGTCAAATATGGATTTCTGTACAGCCATAACATGTCAAACATTTTTGTGGAAATTTTGGCTAGTAAAGGGAATAAGAAGGGAAGTCTATGAGTATGTATAGTGAATTAGTGTGTATGGACTCTTAGTCCAAAAACATGTTCAGTAGGTCAAAAATGGACTTCTTGTACAGCCATAATATTTAAAAAAAATATATATATATAAAAAAAAAAAAAAAGTTACAACCTTTTTTAGACGTGTAAGCTACTTATTGGAATCAGAAGGGAAATCAATGAGTGACTTTTTGACCTTTGGGACAAAAATATGTTCAGTAGGTCAAATATGGACTTTGTACAGCCATTATATGTAAAAAAAAAAAAAAAAAAAAAAAAAAAAGTTAAAACCTTTTTTAGACGTGCAAGCTACTTATTGGAATCAGAGGGGAAATCAAATGAGTGACTTTTTGACCTTTGAGACAAAAATATGTTCAGTAGGTCAAATATGGACTTCTTGTACAGCCATAATATGTAAAAAAGAAATATATATATATTTTTTAATTAAAACCTTTTGTAGACCTTTTAGCTACTTATTGGAACCAGAAGCAAAGTCAATGAGTGACTTTTTGACCTTAGGGACAATAATTTGTTCAGTAGGTCAAATATGGACTTTGTACAGCCATTATATGTAAAAAAAAAAAATAAAAAAAAAAAAATTTAAACCTTTTGTAGACGTTTTAGCTAATAATTGGAACCAGAAGGGAAGTCAATGAGTGACTTTTTTACCTTTGGGACAAAAATTTGTTCAGTAGGTCAACTATGGACTTCTTGTACAGCCATAACGTGTAAAAAAATAAAAATAAAAAAATAAATAAATAAAAAACATTAAAACTTTTTTAGACCTGTAAGCTACTTATTGGAATCAGAAGGGTAATCAATGAGTGTTTTTTGGACCTTTGGGACAAAAATATGTTCACTAGGTCAAATATGGACTTCTGTACAGCCATTAGGTGTCAAACATTTTTGTGGAACTTTTGGCTAGCAATTGGATTCAGAAGGGAAGTAAAAGAGTGTGTATGTATATTAAGTTAGTGTTCAAGGACTCTTGGGGCAATAATATGTTCAGTAAGTTAAACATGGACTTCTTGTACAGCCATAATATGTATAAAAAAATAAAAAAAAATAAAATAAATTCAACCTTTTTTAGACCTGTAAGCTACTTATTGGAATCAGAAGGGAAATCAATGAGTGACTTTTTGACCTTTGGGACAAAAATATGTTCAGTAGGTCAAATATGGATTTCTGTACAGCCATAACACGTCAAACATTTTTGTGGAAATTTTGGCTAGTAAAGCGAATAAGAAGGGAAGTCAATGAGTATGTATAGTAAATTAGTGTTTAAGGACTCTTAGGCCTAAAACATGTTCTTTAGGTCAAATATGGACTTCTTGTACAGCCATAATCTGTAAAAAATAAAAATAAAACAAAATTAAAAATTAAAACCTTTTGTAGACGTTTTAGCCAGAAGGGAAGTCAATGAGTGACTTTTTGACCTTTGGGACAAAAATTTGTTCAGTAGGTCAAATATGGACTTTGTAGAGCCATTATATGTAAAATAAAAATTAAAAATTAAAAAAAGTTAAAACCTTTTTTAGACGTGTAAGCTACTTATTGGAATCAGAAGGGAAATCTATTTTTGACCTTTGAGACAGAAATATGTTCAGTAGGTCAAATATGGACTTCTGTACCGCTATAAAGTTAAAAAAAAATGTAAAAATAAAATTAAAAGCTTTTTGTGGAACTTTTGGCTACAAATTGAAATCAGAAGGGAAGTGAATGAGTGACTTTTTTGACCTTTGGGACAAAAATATTTTCAGTAGGTCAAATATGGACTTCTGTACAGCCATAACATGTCAAACATTTTTGTGGAAATTTTGGTTTGTAAAGGGAACAAGAAGGGAAGTCAATGAGTATGTATAGTAAATTAGTGTTTAAGGACTCTTAGGCCTAAAACATGTTCTTTAGGTCAAATATGGACTTCTGTACAGCCAAAACATGTATAAAAAAATGTGGACCTTTTAACTACTAATTGGAATCAGAATGGAAGTCAATGAGTATGTATAGTGAATTAGTGTGTATGGACTCTTAGTCCAAAAACATGTTCAGTAGATCAAATATGGACTTCTTCTACAGCCATAATATGTAAAAAAAAATATATATATATTTTTTAATTAAAACCTTTTGTAGACGTTTTAGCTACTAATTGGAACCAGAAGGGAAGTCAATGAGTGACTTTTTGACCTTTGGGACAAAAATGTGTTCAGTAGGTCAAAAATGGACTTCTTGTACAACCATAATATGTATACAAAAAAAAAATTAAAAAAAAAAAATTAAAAATAAAACAAATTCAACCTTTTTTAGACCTGTAAGCTACTTATTGGAATCAGAAGGGAAATCCATGAGTGACTTTTTGACCTTTGGGACAAAAATATGTTCAGTAGGTCAAATATGGATTTCTGTACAGCCATAACATGTCAAACATTTTTGTGGAAATTTTGGCTAGTAAAGGGAATAAGAAGGGAAGTCTATGAGTATGTATAGTGAATTAGTGTGTATGGACTCTTAGTCCAAAAACATGTTCAGTAGGTCAAAAATGGACTTCTTGTACAGCCATAATATTTAAAAAAAAAATATATATATAAAAAAAAAAAAAAGTTACAACCTTTTTTAGACGTGTAAGCTACTTATTGGAATCAGAAGGGAAATCAATGAGTGACTTTTTGACCTTTGGGACAAAAATATGTTCAGTAGGTCAAATATGGATTTCTGTACAGCCATAACATGTCAAACATTTTTGTGGAAATTTTGGCTAGTAAAGGGAATAAGAAGGGAAGTCTATGAGTATGTATAGTGAATTAGTGTGTATGGACTCTTAGTCCAAAAACATGTTCAGTAGGTCAAAAATGGACTTCTTGTACAGCCATAATATTTAAAAAAAAAATTAAAAAAAAAAATTAAAAATAAAACAAATTCAACCTTTTTTAGACCTGTAAGCTACTTATTGGAATCAGAAGGGAAATCCATGAGTGACTTTTTGACCTTTGGGACAAAAATATGTTCAGTAGGTCAAATATGGACTTTGTACAGCCATTATATGTAAAAAAAAAAAAAAAAAAAAAAAAAAAAGTTAAAACCTTTTTTAGACGTGCAAGCTACTTATTGGAATCAGAGGGGAAATCAAATGAGTGACTTTTTGACCTTTGAGACAAAAATATGTTCAGTAGGTCAAATATGGACTTCTTGTACAGCCATAATATGTAAAAAAGAAATATATATATATTTTTTAATTAAAACCTTTTGTAGACCTTTTAGCTACTTATTGGAACCAGAAGCAAAGTCAATGAGTGACTTTTTGACCTTAGGGACAATAATTTGTTCAGTAGGTCAAATATGGACTTTGTACAGCCATTATATGTAAAAAAAAAAAAATAAATAAAAAAAATGTAAACCTTTTGTAGACGTTTTAGCTAATAATTGGAACCAGAAGGGAAGTCAATGAGTGACTTTTTTACCTTTGGGACAAAAATTTGTTCAGTAGGTCAACTATGGACTTCTTGTACAGCCATAACGTGTAAAAAAATAAAAATAAAAAAATAAAAAAATAAATTAAAAAAAAACATTAAAACTTTTTTAGACCTGTAAGCTACTTATTGGAATCAGAAGGGTAATCAATGAGTGTTTTTTGGACCTTTGGGACAAAAATATGTTCACTAGGTCAAATATGGACTTCTGTACAGCCATTAGGTGTCAAACATTTTTGTGGAACTTTTGGCTAGCAATTGGATTCAGAAGGGAAGTAAAAGAGTGTGTATGTATATTAAGTTAGTGTTCAAGGACTCTTGGGGCAATAATATGTTCAGTAAGTTAAACATGGACTTCTTGTACAGCCATAATATGTATAAAAAAATAAATAAAAAAAAAATAAATTCAACCTTTTTTAGACCTGTAAGCTACTTATTGGAATCAGAAGGGAAATCAATGAGTGACTTTTTGACCTTTGGGACAAAAATATGTTCAGTAGGTCAAATATGGATTTCTGTACAGCCATAACACGTCAAACATTTTTGTGGAAATTTTGGCTAGTAAAGCGAATAAGAAGGGAAGTCAATGAGTATGTATAGTAAATTAGTGTTTAAGGACTCTTAGGCCTAAAACATGTTCTTTAGGTCAAATATGGACTTCTTGTACAGCCATAATCTGTAAAAAATAAAAATAAAACAAAATTAAAAATTAAAACCTTTTGTAGACGTTTTAGCCAGAAGGGAAGTCAATGAGTGACTTTTTGACCTTTGGGACAAAAATTTGTTCAGTAGGTCAAATATGGACTTTGTAGAGCCATTATATGTAAAATAAAAATTAAAAATTAAAAAAAGTTAAAACCTTTTTTAGACGTGTAAGCTACTTATTGGAATCAGAAGGGAAATCTATGTTTGACCTTTGAGACAGAAATATGTTCAGTAGGTCAAATATGGACTTCTGTACCGCCATAACATGTCAAACATTTTTGTGGAAATTTTGGTTTGTAAAGGGAATAAGAAGGGAAGTCAATGAGTATGTATAGTAAATTAGTGTTTAAGGACTCTTAGGCCTAAAACATGTTCTTTAGGTCAAATATGGACTTCTGTACAGCCAAAACATGTATAAAAAAATGTGGACCTTTTAACTACTAATTGGAATCAGAATGGAAGTCAATGAGTATGTATAGTGAATTAGTGTGTATGGACTCTTAGTCCAAAAACATGTTCAGTAGATCAAATATGGACTTCTTCTACAGCCATAATATGTAAAAAAAAAAAAATATATATTTTTTAATTAAAACCTTTTGTAGACGTTTTAGCTACTAATTGGAACCAGAAGGGAAGTCAATGAGTGACTTTTTGACCTTTGGGACAAAAATGTGTTCAGTAGGTCAAAAATGGACTTCTTGTACAACCATAATATGTATTAAAAAAAAAAAAAAAAAAAAAAAATGAAAACCTTTTTTAGACCTGTAAGCTACTTATTGGAAAAAGAAGGGAAGTCAATGAGTGACTTGTTGACCTGTGGGACAAAAATATGTTCAGTAAGTTAAACATGGACTTCTTGTACAGCCATAATATGTATAAAAAATTAAAAAAATTAAAAAAATTAAAAAATAAAATAAATTCAACCTTTTTTAGACCTGTAAGCTACTTATTGGAATCAGAAGGGAAATCCATGAGTGACTTTTTGACCTTTGGGACAAAAATATGTTCAGTAGGTCAAATATGGATTTCTGTACAGCCATAACATGTCAAAAATTTTTGTGGAAATTTTGGCTAGTAAAGGGAATAAGAAGGGAAGTCTATGAGTATGTATAGTGAATTAGTGTGTATGGACTCTTATTCCAAAAACATGTTCAGTAGGTCAAATATGGACTTCTTGTACAGCCATAATATGTAAAAAAAAAAAAAAATTTAAAAATTAAAAATTAAAACCTTTTGTAGACGTTTTAGCTACTAATTGGAACCAGAAGGGAAGTCAATGAGTGACTTTTTTACCTTTGGGACAAAAATTTGTTCAGTAGGTCAAAAATGGACTTCTTGTACAGCCATAATATTTAAAAAAAAAAAAAAAAAAAAAAAAAAAAAAATATATATATATATATATATATATATATATATATATATATATATATATATATATATATATATATATATAAAAAAGTTACAACCTTTTATAGACGTGTAAGCTACTTATTGGAATCAGAAGGGAAATCAATGTGTGACTTTTTGACCTTTGGGACAAAAATATGTTCAGTAGGTCAAATATGGACTTTGTACAGCCATTGTATGTAAAAAAAAAAAAAAAAAAAAAAAAGTTAAAACCTTTTTTAGACATGTAAGCTACTTATTGGAATCAGAGGGGAAATCAATGAGTGACTTTTTGACCTTTGAGACAAAAATATGTTCAGTAGGTCAAATATGGACTTCTTGTACAGCCATAATATGTAAAAAAGAAATATATATATTTTTTTTAATTAAAACCTTTTGTAGAAGTTTTAGCTAATAATTGGAATCAGAAGGGAAGTCAATGAGTGACTTTTTGACCTTTGGGACAAAAATTTGTTCAGTAGGTCAAATATGGACTTTGTACAGCCATTATATGTAAAACATAAATAAATAAATAAATAAAAACCTTTTGTAGACCTTTTAGCTACTTATTGGAACCAGAAGGAAAGTCAATGAGTGACTTTTTGACCTTTGGGACAAAAAAATGTTCAGTAGGTCAAATAAGGATTTCTGTACAGCCATAACACGTCAAACATTTTTGTGGAATTTTTGGCTAGTAAAGGGAATAAGACGGGAAGTCAATGAGTATGTATAGTAAATTAGTGTTTAAGGACTCTTAGGCCTAAAACATGTTCTTTAGGTCAAATATGGACTTCTTGTACAGCCATAATCTGTAAAAAAATAAAATAAAATAAAATTATAAATTAAAACCTTTTGTAGACGTTTTAGCTACTAATTGGAACCAGAAGGGAAGTCAATGAGTGACTTTTTGACCTTTGGGACAAAAATTTGTTCAGTAGGTCCAAAATGGACTTCTTGTACAGCCATAATATGTATAAAAATAAATAAATTTAAAAAAATTGAAAAAAAAAATCAAAACCTTTTTTAGCCCTGTAAGCTACTTATTGGAAACAGAAGGGAAGTCAATGAGTGACTTTTTGACCTGTGGGACAAAAATATGTTCAGTAAGTTAAACATGGACTTCTTGTACAGCCATAATATGTATACAAAATAAAAAAAAATAAACAAATTAAAATAATAAAACAAATTCAACCTTTTTTAGACCTGTAATCTACTTATTGGAATCAGAAGGGAAATCCATGAGTGACTTTTTGACCTTTGGGACAAAAATATGTTCAGTAGGTCAAATATGGATTTCTGTACAGCCATAACATGTCAAACATTTTTGTGGAAATTTTGGCTAGTAAAGGGAATAAGAAGGGAAGTCTATGAGTATGTATAGTGAATTAGTGTGTATGGACTCTTAGTCCAAAAACATGTTCAGTAGGTCAAAAATGGACTTCTTGTACAGCCATAATATTAAAAAAAAAAAAAAAAAAAAATATATATATATATATATATATATATATATATATATATATATATAAAAAAAAAAAAGTTACAACCTTTTTTAGACGTGTAAGCTACTTATTGGAATCAGAAGGGAAATCAATGAGTGACTTTTTGACCTTTGGGACAAAAATATGTTCAGTAGGTCAAATATGGACTTTGTACAGCCATTATATGTAAAAAAAAAAAAAAAAAAAAAAAAAAAAAAGTTAAAACCTTTTTTAGACGTGCAAGCTACTTATTGGAATCAGAAGGGAAATCAATGAGTGACTTTTTGACCTTAGGGACAATAATTTGTTCAGTAGGTCAAATATGGACTTCTTGTACAGCAATAATACGTAAAAAAAAAAAAAAATTAAAAAAAATTAAAACCTTTTGTAAATTTTTTTTTTTTTTTTTTAAATTAAAACCTTTTATAGACGTTTTAGCTAATAATTGGAATCAGAAGGGAAGTCAATGAGTGACTTTTTGACCTTAGGGACAATAATTTGTTCAGTAGGTCAAATATGGACTTGTACAGCAATATGTAAAAAAAAAAAAAAAAAAAAAAAAAACATTAAAACCTTTTGTAAATTTTTATTTTTATTTTTTAATTAAAACCTTTTGTAGACGTTTTAGCTAATAATTGGAACCAGAAGGGAAGTCAATGAGTGACTTTTTTACCTTTGGGACAAACATTTGTTCATTAGGTCAAATATGGACTTCTTGTACAGCCATAATGTGTAAAAAAAAACAAATAAATAAATAATAAAAAAAAAACATTAAAACTTTTTTAGACCTGTAAGCTACTTATTGGAATCAGAAGGGAAATCAATGAGTGTTTTTTTGGACCTTTGGGACAAAAATATGTTCACTAGGTCAAATAATGACTTCTGTACAGACATAATGTGTAAAAAAAACAAAAACAAAAACTTTACAACCCTTTTTAGACCTGTAAGCTACTTATTGGAAACAGAAGGGAAGTCAATGAGTGACTTTTTGACCTTTGGGACAAAAATATGTTCAGTAGGTCAAATATGGACTTCTGAACAGCCATAATATGTAAAAAAAAAAAAAAAAATAATAAAAAAAAAAAAATCAAAAACCTTTTGTAGACCTGTAAGCTACTTTTTGGAATCAGAAGGGAAGACAATGAGTGACCTTTTTTTACCTTTGCGCCAAAAATATGTTCAGTAGGTCAAATATGTTCTCCACAGCCATAACATGTAAACAAAAAAAAATTAAAAACCTTTTGTGGACCTTTTAGCTACTAATTGGTATCTGAAGAGATGCCAATGAGTGACTTTTTTGACCTTTGGGCCAAAAATATGTTCAGTAGATCAAATATGAATTTCTGTACAGCCATAACATGTAAAAAAAATATAATGAAATAAATGACCGATACGACTCGGCATGCCGTCCTGAATCTAACGAGACCACTTTCATGATTTTTGGACAAAGTTATAAGAAGTTATAAGCAAAAATAGCAATTTTTCGTATCTCCGGACCAGTAGGTGGCGCTGCACCGAAACGCTGAATGTTGCCTCAAGTCATGCTTATGATTACATGTATCAAGTTTGGTTTGAATACGATAAAGCGTTGCAGAGATATTGCCTTAAGTGTGTTTTTGCAAGCGTTACGTAAAATTTGTTTGCGCGTTTATCTAAAACGATTTGACGAATCAACTTGATTTGCAAGATTTTTTGTCAGCATGGTCTGAAGATGATCTGGTTCAATTTTCTTGCAAATCGGATGAACCGTCTAGGACGAGTTCGCAAAAGTAGGTTTTTCGGAAAATACAAAATGGCGGGAAAATTTTTATGACGGAAAATGACGTCATAGGGTGTAATCGAATTGTCTTGAGCCAAGGAATCAGAGGAAAAAGGTTCAAAAGTTATTAGCATAAACATGAGTCAAATTTTGGACTGATGGTGGCGCTAGAGGGATTGAGTTAGAGACTCCAAATTTGCTATGGTGACTTTTCAGACTGTTCTCTATGAGTGTGCCAAATTTCACAACTTTTTACCATACGGTTCTATGGGCTGCCATAGACTTCGTGGCGGAAGAAGAAGAAGAAGAAGAAGAAGAAGAAGAAGATGAATAATAATAATAAGAACGGGAACGGTTTCAATAGGTGCCTTCGCACCTTCGGTGCTTGGCCCCTAAAAATGAAAACCTTTTGTAGACCTGTAAGCTACTAAATGGAATCAGAAGGGAAGTCAATGAGTGATATTTTTTTTAACCTTTGGGCCTAAAATATGTTCAGTGGGTCAAATATGGACTTATGTACAGCCATTTAATGTAAAAAATTAAAAACAAATTTTTCAATAAAAATGTAGAACCTTTTGTGGACCTGTAACCTACTAATTGGAATCAGCTGGGAAGTCAACGTGTGACTTTTTTTTTAACCTTTGGACCAAAAATATGTTCAGTAGGTCAAATATGGACATCTGTACAGTCATAAAATGTAAAAAATAAAATAAAATAAAAAGTCAAATCTTTTTGTGGAACTTTTGGCTAGCAATTGGATTCAGAAGGGAAATTAACGAATATGTATGTATAGTAAGTTAGTGTTCAAGGACTCTTAGGCCAAAGATATGTTCAGTAAGTTAAATATTGACGTCTGTACAGCCAAAACTTGATAAAAAAAATAAAAATAAAAATAAAAACTTAAAAAAAACTTTTTTGGGGACTTTTGGCTGGTAATTGGATTCAGGAGTCAATAAGTATGTAAAGTAAATTAGTGTTTATGGTCTCTGAGTCCTAAAACATATTCAGTAGGTCAAATATGGACTTCTTGTACAGCCATAACATGTAAAAAAAAATAAAAATTTTTTTTTAACCTTTTGTGGACCTTTTAGTTACTAATTGGAATCTGAAGAGAAGTCAATGAATTTGACCTTTGGGCCAAAAATATATGTTCAGTAGGTCAAAAATGAAGTTCTGTACAGCCATAACATGGAAAAAAATTAAATAAAATAAAACCTTTAAAAGAAAGTGGGGTAAATGTTGGCTTGTTATTGGAATCAGAAGGCAAGTCAATGAGTGTGTGTATAGTAAGTTAGTGTTTAAGGACTGTTGGGATGAAAAAAAATTATGTGTAAAATAATAATAACAATAATAATAATTTAAAACCATTTGTAGAACTCTAAGCTACTTATTGGAATCAGAAGGGAAGTCAATGAGTGACTATTTTTACCTTTGGGCCAAGAATATGTTCCGAAGGTCAAATATGGACTTCTGTACAGCCATAACACGTAAAACAAAATTTTAAACCTTTTGTGGAACTTTTGGCTAGTAATGGGAATAAGAAGGGAAGTCAATGAGTATGTATAGTAAATTAGTGTTTATGGACTCTTGGAACAAAAATATATTTGGCAGGTCAAATATAGACTTCTTGTAGAGCCATCTCACATAAAAAAATATAAACAAATGAAAACCTTTTGTAGACCTGTAAGCTACTAATTGGAATCAGAAAGGAAGTCAATGAGTGACTTTTTTTGTACCTTTGGGCCAAAAATATGTTCAGTAGTTTAAATATGGACTTCTGTACAGCTATAATGTATAAAAAATAAAATAAAATAAAAAGTTAAACAAACTTTCGTGTGACTTCTGGCTGGTAATTGGATTCAGAAGGGAAGTCAATGAGTATGTATAGTAAGTTAGTGTTTAAGGACTCTTTCGTCAAAAATATGTTCAAAATAATTCAGTTGTGCATTAAAGAATAACATATGTTCTGTTTCAGTACGTTTCAATATATTTTTGTTTTATACACGGGGATGACATATTTTGCACCATCTAACAATGCTTTGCGTATTAAGGAGATAACACCTCATGTTAACTTTTGCAGTACATACATATTTCTACATTTATACATTATTCTTATAAGCTTGTTCTGTTGTGTATTGAAAAGAGAACACAACAAACGTGTTGCATGCAATAACTAACTTATGTATTAAAGAGATAAAAAAACATATTTGCTTTTGCATTGCATTGCACAAACTAATGCTTCGAAGAGATTAGTGCCTTTGCGTTGCAAGGTGTGCATTTAAGAGACAAGTAGTTTTGCATCGCAATGCATACAAAACGCATTGTGCATTGACGAGATTAGTGCTTTTGCGTTGCAAGGTGTGCAATAAAGAGACAAGTGGTTTTGCATCGCAATACATACAAAATGCATTGTGCATTGACGAGATTAGTGCTTTTGCATTGCATTGCAAATAAAAACTTTTTGTGCATTGAAGAGACAAGTGATTTTGTATTTTATTGCATTCAAGAACTCGGTGTGCATTTAAGAGAATAGTGGTTTTGCATCGCAATGCATACAAAACGCTTTTTGCAATGAATAGATTAGTGCGTTTGCACTGCATAGCATTAAACAAACTTGTGCATTGACAAGATAAGTGCTTTTGCATTGCAATGCATTCAATAACTCGGTGACAAGTGATTTTGCATTGCATTGCATATAAGAACTTTTTGTGCATTGAAGAGACAAGTGATTTTGCATTGGATTGCATGAACTTTTTGTGCATTGAAGAGAAAAGTGATTTTGCATTGCATTACATA
The DNA here is from genome assembly GCA_033150135.1 of Gobio occitaniae. Lineage (NCBI taxonomy): Eukaryota > Metazoa > Chordata > Actinopteri > Cypriniformes > Gobionidae > Gobio > Gobio occitaniae. Next base: position 24,931 of record JARQWZ010005747.1, read on the forward strand.
TAAGAACTTTTTGTGCACTGAAGAGACAAGTGATTTTGTAATGCATTGCATTCAAAAACTCGGTGTGCATTGAAGAGAATAGTGGTTTTCCATTGCAATGCATACAAAACGCATTGTGCATTGAATAGATTAGTGCTTTTGCATTGCAATGCATACACAACTTGTTGTGGATTAAAGAGAATAGTGGTTTTGCATTGCAATGCACACAAAACACATTGTGCATTGAATAGATTAGTGCGTTTGCATTGCATCGCAATAAAAAAAACGTGTGCATTGACGAGATTAGTGCGTTTGCATTGCATTGCATATAAGAACTTGTTGTGCATTGAAGAGACAAGTGATTTTGCATTGCATTGCATTCAAGAACTCGTTGTGCATTTAAGAAAAAAGTGGTTTTGCATCGCAATGCACACCAAACACATTGTACATTAAATAGATTAGTGCGTTTGCATTGCATAGCATTAAAAAAACTTGTGAATTGACGAGTTAGTGCTTTTGCATCGCAAAGCATACTAAACTCATTGTGCATTGAGAGATGTGCTGTTGCATTGCATATAAGAACTTTTTGTGCATTGAAGAGACAAGTGATTTTGCATCGCATTGCATATAAGAACTTTTTGTGCATTGAAGAAAGTACTTTTGCATTTAAATGCATAAAAAACGCATTGTGCATTGAATAGATTAGTGCGTTTGCATTGCATTGCATTAAAACAAACTTGTGCATTAATAAGATTAGTGCTTTTGCATTGCAATACATACAAAACACATTGTGCATTGAAGAGACAAGTGATTTTGCATTGCATTGCATTCAAGAACTCGTTGTGCATTGAAGAGACAAGTGATTTTGTATTGCATTGCATTCAAAAACTCGTTGTGCATTAAAGAGAATAGTGGTTTTGCATTGCAATGCATACAAAACGCATTGTGCATTGAATAGATTAGTGCGTTTGCATTGCATTGCATTAAAACTACTTGTGCATTGAAGAGACAAGTTATTTTGCATTGCATTCAAACAAACACTCGGTGTGCATTGAAGAGAATAGTGGTTTTGCATTGAAATGCATACAAACACATTGTGCATTGAAGAGACAAGTGATTTTGCATTGCATCGCAATAAAAAAAACTTGTGCTTTGACCAGATTAGTGCTTTTGCATTGCAATGCATACAAGACTTTTTTTGCATTGAAGAGACAAGTAATTTTGCATTGCATTGCATTCAAGAACTCGTTGTGCATTGAAGAGACAAGCGATTTTGTATTGCAATGCATACACATTGTGCATTGAATAGATTAGTGCGTTTGCATTGCATCGCAATAAAAAAAATTGTACTTTGATCAGATTAGTGCTTTTGCATTGCAATACATACAAAACACATTGTGCATTGAAGAGAGAAGTGATTTTGCATTGCAATGCATACACATTGTGCATTGAATAGATTAGTGTGTTTGCATTGCATCGCAATAAAAAAAATTGTGCATTGAACAGATTAGTGCTTTTGCACTGTATTGCATTCAAAAAAAACTTGTGCATTGACGAGATTAGTGCTTTTGCATTGCAGTGCATATAACAACTTTTTGTGCATTGAAGAGACAAGTGATTTTGCATTGTATTGCATTCAAGAACTCGTTGTGCATTGAAGAGAAAAGTGATTTTGTATTGCATTGCATTCAAAAACTCGGTGTACATTGAAAAGAATAGTGGTTTTGCATTGCAATGCATACAAAACGCATTGTGCATTGAATAGATTGGTGCTTTTGCACTGCATAGCATTAAACAAACTTGTGCATTGACAAGATAAGTGCTTTTGCATTGCAATGCATTCAATAACTCGGTGACAAGTGATTTTGCATTGCATTGCATATAAGAACTTTTTGTGCATTGAAGAGACAAGTGATTTTGCATTGGATTGCATGAACTTTTTGTGCATTGAAGAGAAAAGTGATTTTGCATTGCATTACATATAAGAACTTTTTGTGCACTGAAGAGACAAGTGATTTTGTAATGCATTGCATTCAAAAACTCGGTGTGCATTGAAGAGAATAGTGGTTTTCCATTGCAATGCATACAAAACGCATTGTGCATTGAATAGATTAGTGCTTTTGCATTGCAATGCATACACAACTTGTTGTGGATTAAAGAGAATAGTGGTTTTGCATTGCAATGCACACAAAACACATTGTGCATTGAATAGATTAGTGCGTTTGCATTGCATCGCAATAAAAAAAACGTGTGCATTGACGAGATTAGTGCGTTTGCATTGCATTGCATATAAGAACTTGTTGTGCATTGAAGAGACAAGTGATTTTGTATTGCATTGCATTCAAGAACTCGTTGTGCATTTAAGAAAAAAGTGGTTTTGCATCGCAATGCACACCAAACACATTGTACATTAAATAGATTAGTGCGTTTGCATTGCATAGCATTAAAAAAACTTGTGAATTGACGAGTTAGTGCTTTTGCATCGCAAAGCATACTAAACTCATTGTGCATTGAGAGATGTGCTGTTGCATTGCATATAAGAACTTTTTGTGCATTGAAGAGACAAGTGATTTTGCATCGCATTGCATATAAGAACTTTTTGTGCATTGAAGAAAGTACTTTTGCATTTAAATGCATAAAAAACGCATTGTGCATTGAATAGATTAGTGCGTTTGCATTGCATTGCATTAAAACAAACTTGTGCATTAATAAGATTAGTGCTTTTGCATTGCAATACATACAAAACACATTGTGCATTGAAGAGACAAGTGATTTTGCATTGCATTGCATTCAAGAACTCGTTGTGCATTGAAGAGACAAGTGATTTTGTATTGCATTGCATTCAAAAACTCGGTGTTTATTGAAGAGAAAAGTGGTTTTGCATTGCAATGCATACAAAACGCATTGTGCATTGAATAGATTAGTGCTTTTGCATTGCAATGCATACAAAACTCGTTGTGCATTAAAGAGAATAGTGGTTTTGCATTGCAATGCATACAAAACGCATTGTGCATTGAATAGATTAGTGCGTTTGCATTGCATTGCATTAAAACTACTTGTGCATTGACGAGATTAGTGCTTTTGCATTGCATTGCAAATAAGAACTTTTTGTGCATTGAAGAGACAAGTGATTTTGTATTGCATTGCATTCAAGAACTCGGTGTGCATTGAAGATAATAGTGGTTTTGCATTGAAATGCATACAAAACACATTGTGCATTGAAGAGACAAGTGATTTTGCATTGCATCGCAATAAAAAAAACGTGTGCTTTGACCAGATTAGTGCTTTTGCATTGCAATGCATACAAGACTTTTTTTGCATTGAAGAGACAAGTGATTTTGCATTGCATTGCATTCAAGAACTCGTTGTGCATTGAAGAGACAAGCGATTTTGTATTGCAATGCATACACATTGTGCATTGAATAGATTAGTGCGTTTGCATTGCATCGCAATAAAAAAAATTGTACTTTGATCAGATTAGTGCTTTTGCATTGCAATACATACAAAACACATTGTGCATTGAAGAGAGAAGTGATTTTGCATTGCAATGCATACACATTGTGCATTGAATAGATTAGTGTGTTTGCATTGCATCGCAATAAAAAAAATTGTGCATTGAACAGATTAGTGCTTTTGCACTGTATTGCATTCAAAAAAAACTTGTGCATTGACGAGATTAGTGCTTTTGCATTGCAGTGCATATAACAACTTTTTGTGCATTGAAGAGACAAGTGATTTTGCATTGTATTGCATTCAAGAACTCGTTGTGCATTGAAGAGAAAAGTGATTTTGTATTGCATTGCATTCAAAAACTCAGTGTACATTGAAAAGAATAGTGGTTTTGCATTGCAATGCATACAAAACGCATTGTGCATTGAATAGATTGGTGCTTTTGCATTGCAATGCATACAAGAACTCGTTGTGCATTAAAGAGAATAGTGGTTTGCATTGAAATGCATACAAAACACATTGTGTATTGAAGAGACAAGTGATTTTGCATTGCATCGCAATGAAAAAAACTTGTGCTTTGACCAGATTAGTGCTTTTGCATTGCAATGCATACAAGACTTTTTTTTGCATTGAAGAGACAAGTGATTTTGCATTGCATTGCATTCAAGAACTCGTTGTGCATTGAAGAGAGAAGTGATTTTGCATTGCAATGCATACAGAACTCATTGTTCATTGAGAGATGTGCTGTTGCATTGCAAATAAGAACTTGTGCATTGAAGAGACAAGTGATTTTGCATTGCATTGCATATAAGAACTTTTTGTGCATTGAAGAGACAAGTGATTTTGCATTGCATGTAAGAACTTTTTGTGCATTGAAGAGACAAGTGATTTTGCATTGCATCGCAATGAAAAAAAACTTGTGCTTTGACCAGATTAGTGCTTTTGCATTGCAATGCATACAAGACTTTTTTTTGCATTGAAGAGACAAGTGATTTTGCATTGCATTGCATATAAGAACTTTTTGTGCATTGAAGAGACAAGTGATTTTGCATTGCATGTAAGAACTTTTTGTGCATTGAAGAGACAAGTGATTTTGCATTGCATTGCAATAAAAAAAACTTGTGCTTTGATCAGGATTAGTGGTTTTGCATTGCAATGCATACAAGACTTTTTGTGCATTGAAGAGACAAGTGATTTTGCATTGCATCGCAATAAAAAAAACTTGTGCTTTGACCAGATTAGTGCTTTTGCATTGCAATGCATACAAGACTTCGGTGACTTCGGACAAAAATTCGGTGTTTATTGAAGAGAATAGTGGTTTTGCGTTGCAATGCATGCAAGACTCGGTGTGCATTGAACAGATTAGTGCTTTTGCATTGCATAGCATTAAAAAACTTGTGAATTGACGAGTTAGTGCTTTTGCATTGCAATGCATACTAAACTCATTGTGCATTGAAGAGACAAGTGATTTTGCATTGCAATGCATACAGAACTCATTGTGCATTGAGAGATGTGCAGTTGCATTGCATATAAGAACTTGTTGTGCATATAAGAAAATAGTGATTTTGCATTGCATCGCAATAAAAAAAACTTGTGCTTTGACGAGATTAGTGCTTTTGCAATCCATTGCAAATAAGAACTTTTTGTGCATTGAAGAGACAAGTGATTTTGTATTGCATTGCATTCAAGAACTCGTTGTGCATTTAAGAAAATAGTGGTTTTGCATCGCAATGCACAACAAACACATTGTGCATTAAATAGATTAGTGCTTTTGCATTGCATAGGATTAAAAAAACTTGTGAATTGACGAGTTAGTGCTTTTGCATTGCAAAGCATACTAAACTCATTGTGCATTGAGAGATGTGCTGTAGCATTGCATATAAGAACTTTTTGTGCATTGAAGAAAGTACTTTTGCATGTAAATGCATACAAAACTCCTTGTGCATTGAAGAGAATAGTGCTTTTGCATTGCAATGCATACAAAACTCGTTGTGCATTAAAGAGAACAGTGCTTTTGCATTGCATTGCATATAAGAACTTTTTGTGCATTGAAGAGACAAGTGATTTTGCATTGCACTGCAATCAAGAACTCGTTGTGCATATAAGAAAATAGTGATTTTGCATTGCATCGCAATAAAAAAAACTTGTGCTTTGACGAGATTAGTGCTTTTGCATTCCATTGCAAATAAGAACTTTTTGTGCATTGAAGAGACAAGTGATTTTGTATTGCATTGCATTCAAGAACTCGTTGTGCATTTAAGAAAATAGTGGTTTTGCATCGCAATGCACAACAAACACATTGTGCATTAAATAGATTAGTGCTTTTGCATTGCATAGCATTAAAAAAACTTGTGAATTGACGAGTTAGTGCTTTTGCATTGCAAAGCATACTAAACTCATTGTGCATTGAGAGATGTGCTGTAGCATTGCATATAAGAACTTTTTGTGCATTGAAGAAAGTACTTTTGCATGTAAATGCATACAAAACTCCTTGTGCATTGAAGAGAATAGTGGTTTTGCATTGCAATGCATACAAAACGCATTGTGCATTGAATAGATTAGTGCATTTGCATTGCAAATAAGAACTTTTTGTGCATTGAAGAGACAAGGTACTTTTGCATTGCATTGCATATAAGAACTTTTTGTGCATTGAAGAGACAAGTGATTTTGCATTGCATTGCATATAAGAACTTTTTGTGCATTGAAGAGTCAAGTGATTTTGCATTGCATTGCATTCAAGAACTCGTTGTGCATAACATAAATAAGTGGTTTTGCATTGCAATGTATAGAAAACGCATTGTGCATTGAATAGATTAGTGCTTTTGCATTGCAATGCATACAAAACTCGTTGTGCATTAAAGAGAATAGTGCTTTTGCATTGCATTGCATATAAGAACTTTTTGTGCATTGAAGAGACAAGTGATTTTGCATTGCACTGCAATCAAGAACTCGTTGTGCATATAAGAAAATAGTTGTTTTGCTTTGCAATGCATTAAAAAAAACTTGTGAATTGATGAGTTAGTGCTTTTGCATTGCAATGCATACTAAACTCATTGTGCATTGAAGAGACAAGTGATTTTGCATTGCATTGCATATAGGAACTTTTTGTGCATTGAAGAGACAAGTGATTTTGCATTGCACTGCATTCAAGAACTCGTTGTGCATTTAAGAAAATAGTGGTTTTGCATTGCAATGCATTAAAAAAAACTTGTGAATTGACGAGTTAGTGCTTTTGCATTTTAATGCATACAAAACTCGTGCATTGAAGAGAATAGTGGTTTTGCATTGCAATGCATACAAAACGCATTGTGCATTGAATAGATTAGTGCGTTTGCATTGCATTGCATTAAAACAAACTTGTGCATTGACGAGATTAGTGCTTTTGCATTGCATTGCAAATAAGAACTTTTTGTGCATTGAAGAGAAAAGTGATTTTGCATTGCATTGCATTCGAAACACATTGTGCATTGAATAGATAGTGCGTTTGCATTGCATCGCAATAAAAAAAACGTGTGCTTTGATCAGATTAGGGCTTTTGCATTGCAATGCATACAATACTTTTTGTGCATTGAAGAGACAAGTGATTTTGCATTGCATTGCAATAAAAAAAACTTGTGCTTTGACCAGATTAGTGCTTTTGCATTGCAATGCATACAAAACTTTTTGTGCATTGAAGAGACAAGTGATTTTGCATTGCATTGCATTCAAAAACTCATTGTGCATTGAAGAGACAAGTGATTTTGCATTGCATTGCTTTTCATATAAGAACTTTTTGTGCATTTAAGGAAATAGTGGTTTTGCATTGCAATGCACACAAAACAAATTGTGCATTGAATAGATTAGTGCTTTTGCATTGCAATGCATACTAAACTCATTGTGCATTGAGAGATGTGCTGTTGCATTGCATATAAGAACTTGTTGTGCATTGAAGAGACAAGATATGTTGCATTGCATTGCATATAAGAACTTTTTGTTCATTGAAGAGATATGTTGCATTGCATTGCATATAAGAACTTTTTGTGCATTGACGAGACAAGTGATTTTGCATTGCATTGCATATAAGAACTTTTGCATTGAAGAGACAAGTGATTTTGCATTGCATTGCATATAAGAACTTTTTGTGCATTGAAGAGACAAGTGATTTTGCATTAAATTGCATATAAGAACTTTTTGTGCATTGAGAGATGTGCTGTTGCATTGCATATAAGAACTTGTTGTGCATTGAAGAGAAAAGATATGTTGCATTGCATTGCATATAAGAATTTTTTGTGCATTGACGAGACAAGTGATTTTGCATTGCATTGCATATAAGAACTTTTGCATTGAAGAGACAAGTGATTTTGCATTGCATTGCATTCAAGAACTCGTGCATTGAAGAGAAAAGTGATTTTGTATTGCATTGCATTCAAAAACTCGGTGTGCATTGAAGAGAATAGTGGTTTTGCATTGCAATGCATACAAAACTCGTTGTGCATTGAACAGAATAGTGGTTTTGCATTGCAATGCACACAAAACATATATTGAATATATTAGTGTGTTTGCATTGCATCGCAATAAAAAAACTTGTGCATTGATGAGATTAGTACTTTTGCATTGCATTGCATATAAGAACTTTTGTGCTTTGAAGAAAGTACTTTTGCATTGCATTGCATATAAGAACTTTTTGTGCTTTGAAGAGACAAGTGGTTTTGCATTGCATTGCATTCAAGAACTCGTTGTGCATTTAAGAAAATAGTGGTTTTGCATTGCATTCAAGAACTCGTTGTGCATTTAAGAAAATAGTGGTTTTGCATTGCAATGCACACAAAACACATTGTGCATTGAATAGATTAGTGCGTTTGCATTGCATAGCATTAAAAAACTTGTGAATTGACGAGTTAGCTTTTGCATTGCAATGCATACTAAACTCATTGTGCATTGAAGAGACAAGTGATTTTGCATTGCAATGCATACAGAACTTTTTGTCCATTGAAGAGACAAGTACTTTTGCATTGCATTGCATATAAGAACTTTTGTGCATTGAAGAGACGTGATTTTGCATTGCATTGCATTCAAGAACTCGTGCATTTAAGAAAATAGTGGTTTTGCATTGCAATGCACACAAAACACATTGTGTATTGAATAGATTAGTGCGTTTGCATTGCATAGCATTAAAAAACTTGTGAATTGACGAGTTAGCTTTTGCATTGCAATGCATACTAAACTCATTGTGCATTGAAGAGACAAGTGATTTTGCATTGCAATGCATACAGAACTCATTGTGCATTGAAGAGACAAGTGATTTTGCATTGCATTACATTAAAACACTGTGTGCATTGAAGAGAATAGTGGTATTGCATTGCAATGCCTACAAAACACATTGTGTATTGAAGAGACAAGTGATTTTGCATTGCATCGCAATAAAAAAAACTTATGCTTTGACCAGATTAGTGCTGTTGCATTGCAAATGCATACAAGACTTTTTTTGCATTGAAGAGACAAGTGATTTTGCATTGCATTCAAGAACTCTGTGTGCATTTAAGAGAATAGTGGTTTTGCATTGCAATGCATACAAAACACATTGTGCATTGAATAGATTAGTGCGTTTGCATTGCATCGCAATAAAAAAAACTTGTGCTTTGACCAGATTAGTGCTTTTGCATTGCAATGCATCCAAGACTTTTTGTGCTTTGAAGAGACAAGTGATTTTGCATTGTATTGTATTCAAAAACTCGATGTGCATTGAAGAGAATAGTGGTTTTGCATTGCAATGCATACAAAACACATTGTGCATTGAATAGATTAGTACTTTTGCTTTGCAATGCATACAAGACTCGGTGTGCATTGAACAGATTAGTGCTTTGCATTGCATTGCATTAAAAAAAACTTGTGCATTGACGAGATTAGTGCTTTTGCATTGCATTGCATATAAGAACTTTTTGTGCATTGAAGAGACAAGTGATTTTGCATTGCATTCAAGAACTCGGTGTGCATTTAAGAGAATAGTGGTTTTGCATTGCAATGCACACAAAACACATTGTTCATTGAATAGATTAGTCTGTTTGCATTGCATAGCAATAAAAAAAACTTGTGAATTGACGTGATTATTGCTTTTGCATTGCAATACATACTAAACTCATTGTGCATTGAAGAGACAAGTGATTTTGCATTTCTTTGCATTCAAGAACTCGGTGTGCATTGAAATGATTAGTGATTTTGCGTTGCACTGCATACAAGACTCGTTGTGCATTGAAGAGGTAAGTGCTGTTGCATTGCATTAGATATAACTTTTTGTGCATTGAAGAGACAAGTGATTTTGCAGTGCATAAAATAACTGATGAGAGCTTTTGCATTAGCAAGTGCATGGCAACATCTGTCTATTCAAAAGGTCTATCTCCTCAATGCACCTCGGAATGAGTTGTCTTGCCAGGAGTAATCCTTAATGCGGGGAAGCAGATAATTGTGTCCTGTTGAACATCTTTCTCACCGACGAATCCTCAAACATAGAATGTCTTATAATTCCCTTTGACTCCTCATGTTAAATCAGCCGGAACGTAGTACATTATGACCTATTGAACATGTTTCTGGCCGATGAGTCCTCAAATATTAAATTACTATAACTACTCAATGACTCGTTACGTTACATCAAGCCATACATCAGGTACATATTAATTCTACTGAACATGTTTAAAGTCTTCTTGAACATTGACTTACTATACATACTTTTTGACTCTAAGCATTAAATTAGTCTATATTTGACCTACTGAACTTATTTCTGGCCGAAGGGTTCACAAACGGTTATTTTCTATATATTCTCAAAGACTCTTTTTGATGGTGAATCAGTAGTCCATATTTGACCCGGTGACCATATTTTTTGAACATTGACTTACTATTCATACTCATTGACTCATTCTTACGTTACATCAGGTTCTAATGTACGGCTGTTGTAACATTGAAGTCAATGAGTAGTATTAAATCAGTTTTCAAGGACACTTTGGTCAAAAAAAAATGGACTATGGCTGATTTATCATCATAAAGAGTCTATCATTGTGTATTGAAACTTAATTTACATGTTATTGCTAAACAGAAGTCCATTTGACCTACTGAACATGTTTCTGGCCAAGGTGCAGTGGCGTGCACAAGGGGGGGGCTCAAGCCCCTGCACCTTTTGTCTCAAAATGTAATGTGCCCCTCCCTGGTAATAGTAAATAATATGTATTACTATTATTATAAATATTTTAATGAATAACAATACGCTTATATACCATTTTACCACTAACAATATTACAAAAAGTATTTTTTTAATTATTTTTTTTTTTGGCGGAGGTGGATCGGTAGGCGGAGTTACATTTTCATCTCTATACACGCAGCCTGCGCACAGCACAGCAATTAGCCGCGCGAGTTTTCAAACTATACGATCAGCAGGTAAGCTAATAGCCTACAGAAAATGTATACTTATCCTACCACCACGCTACTGTAAAGGTTGCGGGAGCGTGCAAGTTATGCTTAATTATAATAAAAGCATAACTCCAGTCTTGAGTTCAGCAGCAGCATTCTGAGTCTGACAGCAATGTCATTCAATTTGCTTTTATCCAAGACCATAGCACATCCTCTTGTAATTAGTTCGGGGAAATAAATCTAGTCAAATGAAATGAAAAAGTCCATGTCAAACTCTAAATTGTATGGAATTTATATATTTGATATCATGGTAACACTTGCATGAAGGTCTCATTTGTAAAGTCAATGCCAACATGAACTAACGTTAACCATGAGCAATACATTTGTTATTGTATATTATTTTAATCTTTGTCAATGTTAGTTAATAAAAATACAGCTGTTCATTGTTTGTTCATGTTACTTGACACAGTGCATTAACTAATATAACATATACAACTTTTAATTTTAATAATGTATTAGTAAATGCTGAAATTAATATCAACTAAGATTAATAAATGCTGTAGAAGGGCAGTTTATATTAGTTCATGTTAACAAATGTAGTTAACTAATGAAATCTTATTGTAAAATGTTACCTATTTCATGATAGCAAATACTTTTTCATAGTCTTTTCATAGAATGCCAAGGAAATATGGAATATTTTTAAGAATGGTTTTAACCATATATTGAAAGCCAGTGGAGAACAAAATTGACCCCCCCCCCCCTTTTTTTATGTTAAAATATTTAAAAACACAACAGAGCATACTGCTTTAAATACAGGTGATTTATGTCATAAATAAATTAATTTAAATTATGTAAAAAATACATTTGATTCTTGTTATTTTTTTTGTGCCCTTTTTGGTCCTTCTGCCCCTGCCCCTGAGGAGGTCTGTGCACGCCACTACCAAGGTGTCTACAAAGGTTTTCAACTATATACTCTCAATGATTCCTTCTCATGTTAAATCAGACAATAGTCCATATTTGACCTACTGAACATATTTTTTGCCAAAGGGTTCACAAAGGTTTCCATTTGCTATATATTTTCATAGACCCCTTTTGATGTTAAATCAGACATACCAGTATATATATGACCAACTGAACAAATTTCTGGCTTCGATCATGAACTTACTATACATACTCATTGATTCCCTTTTGTGGACAAAGGGTCAAAAATGGACATATGGACTATTGACTACTTATGGACTGATGAATATTCAGACAGAAATATGTTCAGTAGGTCAGTAGGTGGACTACGGTATGGCTGATTTAACATAAGGAGTCTTTGAAAATATATAGTTGAAAATATTGTGTGGACCCCTTGGCCAAAAACATATTCAGAAGGTCAAATATGGACTTCTGTACAGCCATAACATGTAAAAATAAAAACAACACTTTAAAAACCCTTTTGTAGAACTTTAGGCTAGTAATTGGATTTAGAAGAGAATTGAATGAGTATTTAATTTAGTATTTATGGAATCTTGGCCCAAAAATTTGTTCAGTAGGTCCAATATGGACTTCTTGTCCAACACTAACATGTTAAAAAAATATATAAATAAAAACTTTAAAAGATTTTTGTAGAGCTTTTGGCTAGTAATGGGAATAGCAATTGCAATTGGAATCAGAAGGAAAGTCAATGAGTAAGTTAAATATGTTCAGCAGGTAAAATGTGGACTTCTGTACAGCCATAACATGTAAAAAAAAAAAATTTAAATAAAACCTTCTGTGGACCTTTTAGCTACTAATTGGAATCAGAAGGGAAGTCAATGAGTGACTTTTTTTTACCCTTAGGCCAAGAATATGTTCAGAAGGCCAAATATGGACTTCTGTACAGCCATAATATGTAAAAAAAAAAAAACTAAAAAAAACATTTAAACCTTTTTAAGACCTGTAAGCTACTTAATTGGAATCAGAAGGGAAGTCAATGAGTGACCTTTTTTTTACCTTTGGGCCAATTATTTTTTAAGTAGGTCAAAAATGGACTTCTGTACAGCCATTTAATGTAAAAAATAAAATAAAAAAATTAATACCATTTGTAGACCTTTTAGCTACTAATTGAAACCAGAAGGGAAGTCAATGAGTGACTTTTTGACCTTTGGGACAAAAATATGTTCAGTAGGTCAAATATGGACTTCTGTACAGCCATCATATGTAAAAAAAAAAGATATATTAAATTTTTTTTTAAAACCTTTTGTGGACCTTTTAGCTACTAATTGGTATCTGAAGAGATGTCAATGAGTGACTTTTTTGACCTTTGGGCCAAAAATATGTTCAGTAGGTCAAATATGAATTTCCGAACAGCCATAACATGTAAAAAAAAGAAAATATATTTTTAAATAAAAAAAAAGGGGGGGGGGGGGGGGGGGGGGGTTATGGCTTGCAATTAGAATCAGAAGGAAAGTCAATGAGTGTGTATAGTAAGTTAGTGTTTAAGGACTGTTGGGACGAAAATATGTTCAGTAGGTGAAATAAGGACTTCTGTACAGCCATAACATGTAAAAAAAAAATTACATTAAAATAAAACCTTCTGTGGACCTTTTAGCTACTAATTGGAATCAGAAGGGAAGTCAATGAGTGACTTTTTTGACCCTTGGGCCAAGAATATGTTTAGAAGGCCAAATATGGACTATATAAAAAAAATAAAAAAAATTAAAAAAATTAAAACCTTTTGTGGACCTTTTAGCTACAAATTGGAATCAGAAGGGTTCTCAACGAGTGTGTATATATAGTAAGTAAGTGTTCAAGGACTCTTGGGCCAAAAATATGTTCAGTAAGTTAAATATGGACTTCTTGTACAGACAAAACTTCTTAAAAAAAAAAAATAATAATAACTTTAAAAAACCTTTTGTGGGACTTTTGGCTGGTATTTGGATTCAGAAGGGAAGTCTTTAAGTATGTATAGTGAATTAGTGTGTATGGAGGTAGGTCAAATATGGACTTCTTGTACAGCCATAATATGTAAAAAAAAAATATATATATTTTTTAAATTAAAACCTTTTGTAGACGTTTTAGCTACTAATTGGAACCAGAAGGGAAGTCAATGAGTGACTTTTTGACCTTTGGGACAAAAAGTTGTTCAGTAGGTCAAATATGGACTTTGTACAGCCATAATATGTATAAAAAAATAAAATAAAAATAAAAATAAAACCCTTTTTTAGACCTGTAAGCTACTTATTGGAAACAGAAGTCAATGAGTGACTTTTTGACCTTTGGGACAAAAATATGTTCAGTATGTCAAATATGGACTTCTGTACAGCCATAACATGTCAAACATATTTGTGGAAATTTTGGCTAGTAAAGGGAATAAGAAGGGAAGTCAATGAGTATGTATAGTAAATTAGTGTTTAAGGACTCTTAGGCCTAAAACATGTTCTTTAGGTCAAATATGGACTTCTGTACAGCCAAAACATATATATATAAAAAATGTGGACGTTTTAGCTACTAATTGGAACCAGAAGGGAAGTCAATGAGTGACTTTTTGACCTTTGGGACAAAAATGTGTTCAGTAGGTCAAATATGGACTTTGTACAGCCATAATATATATAAAAAAAAAATTAAAAAAAAATTAAAACCTTTTTTAGACGCGTAAGCTACTTATTGGAATCAGAAGGGAAATCAATGAGTGACTTTTTGACCTTTGGGACAAAAATATGTTCAGTAGGTCAAATATGGACTTCTGTACAGCCATAACATGTAAAACATTTTTAAAAAAAAAAAATTAAAACCTTTTTGTGGAACTTTTGGCTAGCAATTGGATTCAGAAGGGAAGTCAAAAAATCTGTATGTATCGTAAGTTAGTGTTCAAGGACTCTTGGGCCAAAAATATGTTCAGTAAGTTAAACATGGACTTCTTGTACAGCCATGATATGTAAAAAAAAAATAAATAAATAAATAAAACCTTTTGTGGACCTTTTAGCTACAAATTGGAATCAGAAGGGAAGTCAATGAGTGACTTTTTTGACCTTTGGGCCAAAAATATTTTCAGTAGGTCAAATATGGACTTCTGTACAGCCATAATATGTAAAAAAAAAAAAATGTTACAAAAAAATGTAAACCTTTTTGTGGAACTTTTGCCTAGCAATTGGATTCAGAAGGGAAGTCAAAGAGTGTGTATGTATAGTAAGTTAGTGTTCAAGGACTCTTGGGCAAAAATATGTTCAGTAAGTTAAATATGGACTTCTTGTACAGCCATAATATGTAAAAAAAAAAAAAAAAAAAAAAAAAAAAAAAATTTAACCTTTTGTGGACCTTTTAGCTACAAATTGGAATCAGAAGGGAAGTCAATGAGTGACTTTTTTGACCTTTGGTTCAAAAATATTTTCAGTAGGTCAAATATGGACTTCTGTACAGCCATAATATGTAAAAAAAAAATAATAATAATAAAATAAAAATTAAAACCTTTTTGTGGAACTTTTGGCTAGCAATTGGATTCAGAAGGGAAGTCAACGAGTTTGTACATATTTGAGTTTGCGAGTTTGTATGTATTGTAAGTTAGTGTTCAAGGACTCTTGGGCCAAAAATATGTTCAGTAAGTTAAATATGGACTTCTTGTGCAGACAAAACTTGTTTTTTAAAACAAAAACAAAAATAACTTTAAAAAACCTTTTGAAGGACTTTTGGCAGGTAATTGGATTCAGAAGGGAAGTCTATAAGTATGTATAGTGAATTAGTGTGTATGGACTCTTAGTCCAAAAACATGTTCAGTAGGTAAAATATGGACTTCTTGTACAGCCATTCCATGTAAAAAAAAAAAACTAAATTTTTTTTTTAAACCTTTTGTGGACCTTATAGCTACTAATTGGTATCTGAAGAGATGTCAATGAGTGACTTTTTTGACCTTTGGGCCAAAAATATGTTCAGTAGGTCAAATATGAATTTCTGTACAGCCATAACATGTTAAAAAAATAAATAAATAAAATGAAACCTTTTAAAAAGGCGGGGGAACTTTTGGCTTGCAATTGGAATCAGAAGAAATGTAAATGAGTGTGTATAGTAAGTTAATGTTTAAGGACTGTTGGGACGAAAATATGTTCAGTAGGTAAAATCTGGACTTCTGTACAGCCATAACATGTAAAAAAATAAAAAAATAAAACCTTCTATGGACCTTTTAGCTACTAATTGGAATCAGAAGGGATGTCAATGAGTGACTTTTTTGACCTTTGGGCCAAGAATATATTCAGAAGGTCAAATATGGACTTCTGTACATCCATAACATGTAAAACAAACTTTTAAACCTTTTGTGGAACCTTTGGCTAGTAATGGGAATAAGAAGGGAAGTCAATGAGTATGTATAGTAAATTAGTGTTTATGTAATCTTGGACTAAAAATATGTTCAGTAGGTCAAATATGGACTTCTTGTAAAGCCATAATATGTAAAAAAACAAACAAATGTAAAACTTTTTGTAGACCTGTAAGCTACTTAGTGGAATCAGAAGTGAAGGCAATGAGTGACCTTTTTTTACCTTTGGGCCAAAAATTTGTTCAGTAGGTCAAATATGTTCTGTACAGCCATAACATGTAAAAAAAAAAAAAAAAAAAAAAAAAATTTGTGTAAACCTTTTGTGGACCCGTAAGCTACTAATTGGAACCAGAAGGGAAGTCAATGAGTGTGTATAGTAAGTTAGTGTTTAAGGACTGTTGGGAAAAAAATATGTTCAGTAGTTTAAATGTGGACTTCTGTACAGCCATAACATGTAAAAAAAAAAAACCTTCTGTGGACCTTTCAGCTACACTGTAAAAAACACAACTTGAAAAAAGTTTAAATTACTGATTTTGTTTTGTTGGTTCAGCAAAATTCCACACTGTAAAAATCCTGTATACTGCAAAAAAATCTTTGTACTAATTTCCCCTAGCTTTTTCTTGTTGACTCTTATTGAACTGTAAATAACAGTTATATGAACTGAAAATAAGTTGTCTGTGACACAAAATAATTTTTTAGTTGACTCAACTTGACATTATTTTTTTTCTGGAGAGATGCAACTATTCTTTAACAAATATTTTGTAGTTGAGCCAATTACAAAACAGAAGTTCTTATAAAGAATTAACAGGTTCAGATGTAGAATTTTTTATTAAAAATATTTGGTCACCATTTTGGTGATGAGTGTTTCCTTTAGGTGGGCAGTTTGACTCATGGTGTGATCTTACTGTCCCCGTTTAAATATCTAGGATGAGAGGAACACATAACATAAAGGATGGACAACGGCAGGAGTGTTTTGTAAAAGTAATTTATTTAACAGAATTTACTCAGAAAATAATAAAAGGGATGGGGAGCACAGTAACTGTGAGGACACTAATCAAACGAAGGAGTCTCCACACTCTAAACCAAAAGTATAACTAAATAATAAAAGACAATGTGCCGTGAATGGCTTGTGGAGTCAGCTGCTGGCAGAGAGAAAGAGAGTGTGACCCGCCTTTCCAGCTTTATATCCCAGCCTCCCCGGCTTAACCAATCCGGAGCTGGGGAAAAATGAAACCATTAAATACAAATAATGCACTCGGGCTGGGGCGTACACAGAGCGTGCGAAACGTAAGTTTGTGGTTTTTGTTTTTGTAACAGTGTTTAACAAAGCACTTAAATTGTTGCAAAGAAAGCCGTAACCAATGATCAGGTGATCTAGATAACAGCATTATAAAGTGGAGTAGTTGACTAATTTATTCCTGATCGAAAGTTATTATTTAAGAATAATATATTATATTTACCAACAAAAGTTTTATGCAGTAGAGCAGTCATTTTGAATTTCAATTCTGATTTTTAAATACGTTGCGGGAATTTTTTTTAGACAAAAACACAGGCATCAAGAATCAGCATATGAATCTCAACAATGGTGACATGTTTCATGCCAAAATGCATGCTTGGAGCCATAATTTTAATACTTTTTTGGCTCACAGCATGCATTGCGGCATGAAGCATGACACCATTGTTGAGATTCATATGCTGATTCTTGATGTCTGTGTGTGGCAAAATACTTTTTATCCCTGTAATGTATTTTAAATTCAGAATGTCTGATCTACTGCAACAAAGTTTTGCTAGTAAAATAATATTATAAAATATTGGCCAGGTATAAGATTATTGATTTATTGGAGTTTATGAGGCTGAAAACTTAGCCATCTTGTTTTTTTTCTTAGCATCAAATTATGTGTTTTGCTAAACACTGTTGCAAAAGCCACACACTCACACAAAGAGGCTAACTGCCCAAACAAAGGAAACACTCATCACCAAAATGGTAATGATTTTCAATGAAAAAATTCAACTTCTGTATCCAATGGACAACATTTCATGAATTGGCTCAACTACAAAATATTTGTTACAGAATAGTTGCATATCTCCAGAAAACAAATAATATCAAGTTGACTCAACTAAACGTTTTTTTTTTGTGTGTGTTAGAGACAAATTATTTTCAGTTTGTATAACTGTTATTTACAAAAGTTGAGTTAACAAAAAAAAGCTTGAAATTGTTACTAAGATTTTTGTTGTTGTACAACCTTCAATTTTTTTTTTGAAACTACTGATGATAAATCAAAAGGAGTCTATGAGTATGAATAGAAAGTTAATCTACGTCCAGAAATTGGTTCAGTAATCAGATATGGACAATTGTCTGGCTGATGTAATATCTGAGTGTATGTATCTATAGAAATGTAAAGTTTGAGAACGCTTTTGGCAAAATATGTACAATAGTCAAATACGAACTACTGTCTGGCTAATGAAACATCAAAAGGAGTCTATGAGTATGAATTTAAAGTTTGGAGAGATATGCAGAACTGGTTACAGTCTAGGGAGGTTGAACTCCCTCCTCTTACTCGAAAGATCATTAGGTTTGGTATTTGTCTGGAAAACAAAGAGTTTGAATTTGTCTGTAATTTTTTTGTTATGTCTCGGAAAGTTTTTCATTCATAAGTATAGATGGTTTAAATCTAAACCTAACTTTAGCCAGTGGATGAATGAGTTTAAACTCTTGTGCAAATCTTAAAAATTGGTTAAAAACAAGAATGCCCTCAAGTAGTTTTTTTTGTTAGACATGTATAAATTAATTTAAAAGAGCCTTTTGTTTGTTTATCTAAATTTTTATTTATTATTATTATTATTACAGTTTTTTATTTGCTTTGGTACTATTTTCACTAGCAAGGTGTACATTTTCAAAACTCATAGTGCTAAAATCACAACAGTTCATCAAACGTGCACTTTTTTCAAACATTTCAGCATATTATATTGTGTTAGTACAATACACAAAACCACAAAGTATCCTTTTCACTACACAAAATAAGTGTTTCATCTTTATAAATGTTTCATTCACAGAAGCTGCCTTTCATTAAGCTCTTACAATCAAACTTTTGATTTGCATCTCTTCTCGTTCAGTTTCATACATTTGTCTGTTATTTAATCCACTGATCTTAATGGTTAATCAATCAATCATTTGGTACACCAATAGATTTCTATAGATATTGATTATATAGACATAGTTTCTATTTTGTGTGCAATTTCCGAAATGGATAACCATATGAAATGAATTATTTTTACATTATAAGTGAGTTATCTTAGATTATAAGGTGTGTGTGTGTGTGTGTGTGTGTGTGTGGCCTGGTAAACTCTACATTATGGGGACAAAAGGTGGGGGGCAGGGGGGGTAGGTGGGACAGCAATATTTGCAATTTGTGAATAGAGCAGAATAGAGTGTAAGGGAGTGGAAACAGTCAATGACGGTGTAACATCAGATTGATCAGAAATCAGAAGAAGGGAGACAGATGGTATCAAATATAACATTTTACATTACAGCCATGTGAAACTGAAAACAGATTACCATGGTAGAGACTGTCAAATTACTGTAACTCACCCTTATAAAGCTCAACTACAGTAGATTTAGTCATATGGTACACTCTAAAAAAAAAGGTTCTATATGACACTAAAAGTGGTTCTTTGTCGTAATCGTAGGGGAAATACTTTTGGTGCTATATAGCACCATATATTAACATGTTCTGTATATTGTAGTGATGCTATATAGCACCTTAGTCAGTGGTGCTATATAGCACCTCAGCCAAAGAACCGGTGAAGAACCGCTGAAGAACCACTGAAGAACCCCTGAAGCACCAAGATTGGTGCTATACAGCACTTAAAAAGGTTCCTCTATGATTACGAGCCAAGAACCACTTTGTTTTTTAGTGCTATATAGAACTTTTTTTTTTTAGAGTGTACAGTGAGAACATTTATTGGCAGCAAACTCTGATATAGCACAGAACCTCATGACTGTGTCATAACTTTATCACACCAGATAACACACTGAATACTATTACAAACATCATGGATTCAATTACATAAGTTAGGTAATTTAAGTGTATTTTCTAATGAGGTATACATGTAGCCTGTGTTACTGTAGATACTGTAGATAATTCAGCAACGAGGGAGATTGTTTGCTGTTGGATGAACTGATTGTTTAAAGTAAACCAAATGTTCTCATTACATATTACAATAATCTTGTGTTTGAAACAATGATTATGTGGACTGAAGATATGTGCAACTGAATGAAAGCATTACATCAGGTTTTGAAAGAATGACTAGCTGTGTTACAAGTGTGATCAGTTTGGATTTTTGTACTAAGAGTTTTGAAAATGTACACCTTACTTGTGAAAATAATACCAAAACGAATAAAAAAAACTATTATTATTATTATTCATTAGGGGCCAAGCACCGAAGGTGCGAAGGCACCTATTGAAACCGTTCCCATTCCTATTATTATTATTAGGGGCCAAGCACCGAAGGTGTGAAGGCACCTATTGAAACCGTTCCCGTTTTTATTATTATTATTAGGGGCCAAGCACCGAAGGTGCGACGGCACCTATTGAAACCGTTCCCGTATTTTTTTCTTCCGCCATTGAAGTCTATGGCAGCCCATAGAACCGTATTGTAAAAAGTTGTGAAATTTGGCACACTAATAGAAGACAGTCTGATCTGTCATCCTAGCAATTTTGGTGTCTCTAACTCAATCCCTCTAGCGCCACCACCTGTCCAAAGTTGCACTCATGTTTATGCTAATAACTTTTGAACCTTAAGGGCTAGAAGCAAAATTTTTCCCTCTGATTCCTTGGCTCAAGACGATTCGATTGTATCCTATGACGTCATTTTCCGTCTTCAATTAACCGAAAAACCTACTTTTGCGAGCTCATCCTAGACGGTTCATCCGATTTGCACGAAAATTGAACCAGATCATCTTCAGACCATGCTAACAAAAACTCTTGAAAGAAAAAATCAACAAAAAGTTGATTTGTCAAATCATTTTCGATAAACGCGCACACAAATTTTGCGTACCGGTTGCAAAAACACACTTAAGGCTATATCTCCGCAACGCTTTATCGTATTCAAACCAATATTTATACATGTCATCACAAGCATGACCTGAGGCAACATGCAGCGTTTCGGTGCAGCGCCACCTACTGGTCCGGAGATACAAAAAATTGCTATTTTTGCTTATAACTTTTGAACCGTTTGTCCATAAATCATAAAAGTGGTCTAGTTAGATTCAGGATGGCATGCCGAGTCTCGGCCATTTTGAATTATGTGCTAAAATACTATATTTTACAAACTCATTAGTCTATCGTTACGAAACTTGGTATGTGTCTTCCGCACCATGCTTTGAAGGTACTCAAAAAGTTTTGGGGCAGTGCCACCTTGTGGTCAAAGGTTATAACAAAATTTACAAAAATGCTTTTAACTTTTGATTAAATTAGCCTAGTTTAATGAAACTGGTCATAATACATTTATTGGCTCATGGCGAGAACATAGATACTAATTTTGCCATATTTGGTCAAACATCCTGTCCTCAATATTCTTATTTGATCAAAACCTACTTTTTCAAACTCATCCCAGACCGTTTGTCCAATTTCCACCAAAATCGAATCGTATCATCTTCAGACTGTGTCAACAAAAAGTTTTTGCATCAATAGATGAAACCGTTTTTGTAAACCGCAGCGATGAAGTTGAGGCATGATGCCAAAATGACTCTTGAGGCTGTATCTCTGCAATGCTTTGACATATTGGCATCAAACTTTGCATGTGTCATTGTTCCCTTATTCTGACCACACCACATCAATTTAGTAACTGTGCCACCTATTGGTCGAAAGTGATAAACCATTAACTTATAATATCAGTGACTCTATATATGATATTTCAGCCATTTTGCCTAATCTTCTTAAACTGTATAATTGTTCATTGTTGCAGTTGGTCTGACACTCTCAGACTACAATGCATTTTTCAGCTATTTTGGCATGTCTTGTCTTCTTCTTTGCGCTTGGCCCCGGTATTGCTGCTTGCAGCTATATTTATTCATCTTCTTCTTCTTCTTCTTCTTCTTCCACCACGAAGTCTATGGCAGCCCATAGAACCGTATGGTAAAAAGTTGTGAAATTTGGCACACTAATAGAGGAAAGTCTGAAATGTCACCATAGCAAATTTGGAGTCTCTAACTCAATCCCTCTAGCGCCACCATCAGTCCAAAATTGGACTCATGTTTATGCTAATAACTTTTGAACCATAATGACTAGAAACAAAATTATTTTTTCCTCTGATTCCTTGGCTCAAGACGATTCGATTACACCCCGCCGATTTTCCCGCCATTTTTAATTAACCGAAAAACCTACTTTTACGAACTCGTCCTAGACGGTTTATCCAATTTGCACGAAAATTGAACCAGATCATCTTCAGACCATACTGACAAAAAATCTTGCAAATCAAGTTGATTCGTCAAATCATTTTCGATAAACGCGCAAACACATTTTACGTAACACTTGCAAAAACACACTTGAGGCAATATCTCTGCCACGCTTTATCGTATTCAAACCAAACTTGGGTACATGTCATCGCAAGCATGACCTGAGGTAACATGCAGCGTTTCGGGCGCAGTGCCACCTACTGGTCCGGAGATACGAAAAATGGCTATTTTTGCTTTTAACTTCTGAACTCTTTGTCCAAAAATCATAAAAGTGGTCACGTTACATTCAGGACGGCATGCCGAGTTGTCTGATATCCAATTTTACCATATCGGCCATTTTGGCTGTCAGCCATTTTGAATTATGTGCTAAAATGCTGTATTTTATCAACGCATGAACGGATTTTTACAAAACTAGGTATGGGTCATCAGCACGACGCCCTGAAGGAGCCTGAGAAGTTTCGAAACCTAGTGGATAATTTTTTTTCCAAATGCTTATAACTTTAGGTGAGATTGACTTATTTTCATGCGAGTTACTTTTTCTGTCTCCTGAATCCTTGCCGAGTCCAACGAATATGGACATGGTCTGGTTGACTCTTTCAGATATTCTTCAAATGTGTTCAATACACTCTCAGAAAAAAAAGGTACAGTGGAGGTACAAGTCCTAGAGCCGCTGTCCTGCAGAGTTTGGCTCCAACCCTGAAAGACGTTTTTAGAAGCTCTTATTGAGAATTAACAGAGGTTTACATGTTGATGATTTTATTGAAAATGTTTGGTCACCATTATGGTGATTAGTGTTTCTTTAGTTGGGCAGTTTGACTCTTGGATTTTTATGTGAGTTTGTGGTTTTTATTACAGTTTTAATAGAACACATAATCTATTAAAATAAAAACAACTATAACCAAAAATTATAATGAAGAAAAACTGGTGAAGAACCGCTGAAGAACCACTGAAGCACCGAGATTGGTGCTATACAGCACTTAAAAAGGTTCCCCTATGATTACGAGCCAAGAACCACTTTGTCTTTTAGTGCTATATAGAACCTTTTTTTTTAAAAGTGTACAGTGAGTACATTTATTGGCAGCAAACTCTGATATAGCACAGAACCTCATGGCTGTGTCATAACTTTATCACACCAGATAACACACTGAATACTATTACAAACATCATGGATTCAATTACATAAGTTAGGTAATTTAAGTGTATTTTCTAATGAGACATATGTAGCCTGTGTTACTGTAGATACTGTAGATAATTCAGCAACGAGGGAGATTTGAAACATGTATCTTGCATTGTTTGCTGTTGGATGAACTGATTGTTTAAAGTACTAAATTGAAAGAAGATCACACTGTTGTGTTTCGGTGATTAAACCAAATATTCTCATTACATATTACAATGATCTTGTGTTTGAAACAATGATTATGTGGACTGAAGATATGTGCAACTGAATGAAAGCATTACATCAGGTTTTGAAAGAATAGCTGTGTTACAAGTGTGATCAGTTTGGATTTTTGTACTAAGAGTTTTGAAAATGTACACCTTACTTGTGAAAATAGTACCAAAGCGAATAAAAAAAACCTGTAGTATGTATAGAAAGTTAACGTTTGACAACTATTTTGCCAGAAATAAGTGAAATATGTCAAAAGGAGTGTATGAGTGTATGTAAATAAAGTTAAAGTTCAAAAACTCTTTGGCCATAAATGTTTAAAAAGTAATTCTTGTAGTACTGATGAAACATCTGAATAAAATAAATAAAATATCTAATTCATTCCTCTGTGCAAAGAAAAGACAACACATAACTTGTGTTATCTCATTGATTGCATAATACAACTAAATTATTAACTATATATCTTATTAATTAACATTACATGAGCTGTTGCTTTACAATCCATACAATAACTATATGTGCATTGAAGAGTTAAATTTTTTTATTTTGCATTGCACACACAATCTAACAATGTGCATTGAATAATAACAAATGAGTTAATGCATACAATGCAACAAGTAATGCATACAATAACTAACTCATTCCGATATGCACTGAAGAGAAAACGCGTGCTTTTGCATCGAATTGCATGCTTAAGCATTGGAGAATAACATATAGGCTATGCACATGTTGCATTGCAAAGCATTCCAAGAACTAACTCGTGCCGATGTGCATAGCGTCTATGTTATTCTTCAATGCTTAAACATATGTTGCATTGCATTGCACACACGTTCTAACTAGGGCCGTCAATCGATTAACATTTTTAATCGAATTAATTACATACTCTGTGATTAATTAATCTAAATTAATCGCATACATAATTTTAGCTGTGTAAGTATTTTAAATATTTCAATTCAAATGAATCAATGAATAATCAGCATTAGTGACATTAAAGTTCAAAAACTCTTTTATTATTATTTTCACTGTTCAAATATTGGCCATAACAATAAACAATATGACCTAATATGCTGAGGAAATAAATTAAAAAGTGCTTCAGGAAGAAGATTTTTTTCACTGTACATACAATCAGGGCTTGACATTAACTTTTTTGCTCACCAGCCACTGTGGCTAGTGGTTTTCCAAAGTTACTAGCCACTCAGCATTTTCACTGGTCACAATTTTGCTGCTTGGAAATTGCATTTTATATGATTAAAGTTGAATTTGGCATGCTTAAATTACTAGATTGAGTCATTTTACTTGATTTAGAAGATTTAAACCCTTTCAAACTTTCAATGCAGAGTGACCACCCAAATCAAGACTACATTGTATATCAGCTGGTATGCAGGTGGGCAAGGGGGCAATATGACTAATATGAGAAATTGAATATGGGCTAAATAAAAGAACAAAGAAGCAAATTACCAAAACAATAATACATTTCTTTAAAAAATATACAGATACAGTAGATTTATTTAATATGTATACATTTATTTAACACCTGTAGTCGTTTGATTAACTTTAATGACAGACAGGTATTCATTTGGGCTGCTGAATGCATGGACGTTGTAACCAGTAGGAATATAGTGTGGCCACTTTAAGAGTGCGCGCTCCCTGTTGAGAATGCGTATCAATAGTACAAGTGTGCAGTGTCGTGGAATGTATACGCTACGCAGTTTTTCGCGGTCATATGATACACACTTTATGGCGAGAATAGTGGACATTGCAGGACATTGCAGATTACTTTATTTTTATCAGCACTTCCATTAGGCTACGTAAATGTTCCAATCAATGATCCAGGCAGCGCGTTCTCGTCTCCCTCCTTCATTTTACAGCTCAGGGTCAAAGTCCAATACAGAATGGATTAATCTGCGTTATATTTTTTAACGCGTTATTTTTCCTCGGATTAATTAATCGAAATTAACGCGTTATTTTGACAGCCCTAGTTCTAATGCATAAGCATTGAAGAATAACAAATACGCTATGCACTTGTTACATTCCAATACATAGAAGAACTAACTCATTCCAATATGCACTTAAGAGATAACATTGTGCTGTTGCTTTGCACTAAGCCCTTGTTGCATTGCAATGCATATAATAACTTGTTGTGCAGTGAAGAGATTAGTGTGTTTGCATTGCAGTGCATAAGGAACTCGTGCATTGAAGAGACAAGTGCTGTTGCATTACAATGCATGTGAACTCGTTTTGCATTGAAGAGATGAGTGCTGTTGCATTGCATAAAATAACTCGTGCATCGAGAGATAAGGGCTTGCAATTGCAATGCATATAAGAATTCGTTATTTTTAGATTAATAACTCTTTGTGCTTTAAAATATAAGTGCTGTTGCATTGCGTTGCATAAAAAAACTTGTGCATTGAAGGATAAGTGCTGTTGCATTGCATTGCATAAAGACTCGTTGTGCATTGAAGAGACATCCCAGTCTGATAAAACATCAGAAGGAGTCTATATTAGGGCTGGGTATTGACACAAATTTCACAATTCGATTCGATTTCAATTCACAAGCCTTCGATTCGATTCGATTTTCGATTCTTTTCGATTCAATTCCATATAGATTATTTTGGATATGTATCAGGTATAATACATGGAAAATGTTCTCAAGGAAAACTAATTTCTGAACTAATGTAGTAAACTATGAGAGTTAGTTGACATTACATTAGCCTACTAATATTGAAGGTAAAAATTTACTAATTTGTATACAAACACTTAAATGACACTAAATTATGTTTTTTTTTTTAAATATAATAATAAAGTTATAATATTAACTTTACAACACTGATTGAGCGATTCTATGTGACATGATACGGATTTCGGTAAGTTGTTCTGTATCTTTTAACACACTTTCAGTAGCTCATTCGTGTTTATTTCGCGCTGTTACTGGTATTAAGGCGGAAGAGAAGATCCGTTCATGTTTACTCCGCGCTGCTGGTTTTCTTGAGCTGAGCTGCGGCAGAGCGATCTCACGCCACAGTGCCAAAACGGTATTTATGTTTTTGAATTTCGTAAAAAAAAAAAATAAATAGACTAATCGATTCTTGGGATTTAAGAATCGATATTGTTTTGTAAAAGTGAGAATCGATTAAAATCGAGAAATCAATATTTTTTACCCAGCCCTATGGTGGCTTAGTAGGGTTGGAGCTAAACTCTCCAGGACATCAGCTCTCTAGGACCGAACTTGCCTACCCCTGACTTAGAGGTACAAAAATGTACCCTTAAGGGTACCACCCCAGTGACGGACACTTGTACCTTAAAAGGTACAATTTTGTACTCTTTTTTTTGACAGTGTAGACTCCTTTTGATGTTTCATCTGTAGTTTCAAATATGACTTTTTGAATATATTTCTCGCCAATGAGTCCTCAATATTGAACTTCCTATACATACTCATAGACTACTTCTGATGTTTTATCAGACTGAAAGTAATTCATATTTGACCTATTTAATTTATTTTTGGTTAATTTAGTTCAAGTATGACTTTTAAAAAAATATATTTCCAGCCAATTAGTCATTGTCAACTTTAACTTTATATTCATACTCATAGACTCCTTTTGATGTTTCATTAGCTAGACAGTAGTACGTATTTGACTATTGAACATATTTTGGCAAAAGCGTTCTCAAACTTTCAATTTCTATACAATCAGATATTACATCAGCCAGACAATTGTCCATATCTGATAACTGAACATATTTCTGGACGTAGATTATATTAACATGAACTTTCTATTCATACTCATTGACTACTTTTGATGTTTCATCAGTAGTTTCAAGTATGACTTTTTGAATATATTTCTCGCCAAGGAGTCTTCGAACTTTAACTATGTATAAATACTTATAGACTCCTTCTAATGTTTTATTAGCCAGACAGTAGTCCGTATTTGACTATTGAACATATTTTGGCAAAAGCGTTCACAAACTTTTAATTTCTATAGATACATACAATCAGATATTACATCAGCCAGACAATTGTCCATATCTGATTACTGAACCTATTTCTGGATGGAGATTCTATGAACTTGAACTCTCTGTTCATACTCATAGAATCCTTTTGATGTTTCATTATCCAGACAGTAATGCGTATTTTCACCTATTGAACATAATTTTGGACAAAGCGTCCTTGTAACAACAATAAGTTTCGGGGAATAATTAATTCAAATGGTATGAATATTCATGAGTCTATGAATATGATTTGCTTGTTGTACAGACACAAATTAACGTATAACGGAACCTTTAATCATTTAAAAGTAACCTTTATCCAAATTGATTTCTTCATCAATTATCAATCTTACAAACCTTAAGAAACATTGATCTGTTTGATCAGGACAAATAATATCTCTTATGTTTGTACAATTTGTACTACTGAAGTAGTACTACAGGAAAATCAAGCTTAAATGGGTAGCTAAGATCTATGAAGGTATATTTGGTGCAAAACAACTGAACACGCGTGCGAGTGGAATTTGTATCTGTAGAGCATATCCACACATGTGTATCAATAAATTTGAAGTCACAGAGAAAAATATTTTAGGAGTTGTAAACTTGTAGATTTTTTTTCTCACCTACAACAGTTCCACCTTCACACATTCTTCACTGCAGGTGCACAAATCCTATTCTACGAATCACACATGATAAAACTCATACGCTCACATTTTTGCTACAGTTGCTGCAGTGAATATGGTGCAAAACGCATTCACACACCCGTATCAAAAATGTGAAGTCACAGACGAATTTTGCACATCCGCAAATTAATATGTGAATCCATGCAATGAGAGTTGCACACTTGTAGAACATTTGGTCACAAATGCATTTATTTTCTTGGATATGTTTCTAATACAATCACAAGTCCAATCACTACAACTGCTTGAATCTGCTGCTACGAGTCTCAAACGCAGTTTTTTTCGCCTTCAAATGACAAGTTCCACGCGCTCTCACTTTTGCACCATATACTACGCGAAATGTGGAGCAAAAGTGATTTGTGCATCTGTGAGGCAGCGGTTCAGAGAGCAGAGAATTTCGGCCAATCAGAAGAGCTCTTTTAAACCGGCGGCGCGCGACCGTGAACGGCGAAAATACATGAGCAAACTCTCCCTAGCAGGCGGAGGCAAGTAATGTTACCAATAAAGGGATGTTTTTTTTTCTCCCTCCCCATGCAATCACTCACCGTTATACATTTGTTTAAGTAGTTTTAATATGTGCACTGGTCAGCTAAGTTGGTGATCATTGTTTCTTAGTTGAGCTAGCCTTTCTTGTTTCATGAAATAACTATTGTTAAGTTTGCCATCCAATCGTCTCATAATTAAAGATACTCTCATATTAAACGATGTATTCCTTATATTCTCTTCAGCTTTACCTTCTAGAAAAAATTACAGAACAGGGTGGGTCTTCACAGGTCAAGTAACTTATGCACCTATTGTAACCAACCTGATCAGATCAGGTTGATTGTAACACTACCATGTGTACCATGTTGTTCTTTTCTTTTTTCTTTTTTGGTTTGGTTTGTTTTTGGTGGATGATAACATTTATAGAAATACTATATAGGCTGAATCAACTCCTAAAATATTTTTCTCTGTGACTTCAAATTTATTGATACACATGTGTGGATATGCTCTACAGATACAAATTCCACTCGCACGCGTGTTCAGTTGTTTTGCACCAAAAATACCTTCATAAAGATCTTACGCTTCAGTGACGTCGAGATTTGTGAGCAAAACCATACGGATTCAATTTAATGCAATTATTGGGTTTTAATAAAACAACTACAGAATACAAAGCTACGAATCACACGGGGGTAAATATGCATATATTTATAGGAGAAACAAACGATATGGTACAAACAAGGAAAAATCAAACTTAACGAATAAAATCAAAGGGAAAAGAATGATGGAAAGAGAGAATTCACGAGGGAGAGAGAGAGAGAGAGAGAGAGAGAGAGAGAGATGAGTTCCAATCACTTCACCCGAGCCCTTCAGACATTTATGATTTCGTGAATCAGGATTAATTAAGACAACCTCGTACAAGCAGTTTAAAGGTGAAATATAATACTTGCATTAGGCTCTCTCGTGTACGTGTCTGAGTTTGAATCGTCGTGGAAGTTCGCTACGGAGTTGCGTGTCCGGGAGAATTTCTGTGAAGTTCAGGAAAGTCGCTCCAGAAGTTTGCAGGTCTCTCTCTCTTGGCTGGCTGCCAAAGGGATCCTTCCCTCAAGGGGGGGCGAAGGCCAGGGTGGTCTTCCTCGGGATGGGGGAGTGCCAGGATGGTCGTCCTCGTGGTGGCGGAGTGCAAAGAGTTAACGGTCATGTTCCGTTCTTATAGATGGAGTGGCCGAGCCCAGACAGATGGAAGGATCCAATCACATCCGTGGAGAGAGAAGGCGTGAGTGTTTCATTGTTCTCTGGACCCCCCCTCCTAATCAATAGGGTGGCAATTTTAAGCCTCTATTTCTTTAGAAAGCTGGTATTTCTGAAATAATGCATCTTGTTGTGATTTGTGCGTACAGATATACAAGATTATCACAGTTACTGGCATACAGGTTTTGATTTACATATTGTAAACATCCTAGTTATTCTAATACATTGTATAAAGACATGAAATCAACGGATTATATATATATTTGAACATTATTGAGACAGTTTTTTCAGTCCACATAGTTTAAGTAACGCGTGTGGGTATGGATGTCTTCTTCCAGCATTCTCCGCTATGTATGTGTGTTTGCGGACGTGAAGTCATGTGCATGTCTCGGGGCTATACCATTCGATGCTCCATTCTTTGGACAGACTCCCTTCTTTAGACTCAGACATCCTGGCTCCTTGGGTTGTTAATTAACTTTGATATCCCTAACACACACACAAACCCCATTGTTTATGTCTGATTTGATTAGGAGAGTCACGAGTTGGTGTGTAAAGGCCTATCCGGTGACATATGCATTCGGCCAAAATCTGATTGAATCGGGTCATTGTTGCTACAGTTATCCCCCCTTTTGTCGGATGATGTCCTATGGTCATTATCGGACGACCCCCATCACAATGGTCGAATGGCAGGTGATTTGGGACGGTTGGGTAGCAGGTGTTCGTTATGGCTGAGGAGCCAGCTCGATGAGGTTCGCATCTGCTTCTGGCATAGTACCCTCCCTCCGGGGTTTCCATCGGAGACCTCCAGACACAGCTGTCGTGAGTTTGGCTGTAGAGGTTTTCATCTCGTTGAACTTCCTGTACAGGAGAAAGGCTATGCCCAGGGTTAGGGTATTGCCGATGATCATAGAGTTACATAGCGCAGTGTCAGCGGCGGTCCAGGTTTGGACAACATGTGAGGTATTCAGGATAGGTAATCGAGACATTGCTTGGAGGGCTGTGTCGAGGGGAACAATGTCAATGAGCTGAGGCCCTCCTTTTTCAATCCACCGTTCTAGTTCTGGAGCTAGGGTGAAGTTGTGGTCCTTGAAAAAGGCTGGGATTTCTAGCTCTGACTGATACTCTTCACTTGGGAGGTGGTACAAAGCCAAATCGTCCAGGTGGAGGATGGCCCCTCGTGGTACTTGGATCCACATGCTCTGGTCCAGCAAGTTGATGCGGGTGGCGGTGGCATGCTGGTCGTAGATCAGCATAGTGGTACGCACCGGAGTGTTGACGAGCCACCTGTCACCTACGATCTGTCACACATACTTTTTCAACATGGTGACCACCGTTCGGTTCGATCTCTCGACCTGGCCGGACGAGATTGGATGGTGGCTGATGTGAAGTTTAGCCTGTACCCCTAGGCATTTCCAGATCTGTTGCATGATCTCGGCGTGAAATGGGTGCCTCTGTCTGAGTTGACTTTCAGTGGCAATCCGAACCGGGAGAAGATGTGGTTCATCAGGAGGTATGCTGTGGTTTGGGCGGTGTCATTGGGTGCTGGCAGGCACTCTACCAATTTGGTAAACTGGCACACCACTGGGAGGAAGTACTTGTTGCCTCTTGCGGACCTGGGCAGGGGTCCCACCCAGTCGATTTGTAGGTCTGACCACGGGAACGTGATCCCTCTGCGTTGCAGTGGGGCTCTGTGGTTCGGGTTTGCTGGTTGGAACTGGCAGCAAACCAGGCATTCTCTGACATACTCTGCCACATCTTGTTGCATCCCGGGCCAATATGCCACCTGTTTCAGTGTGTCATATGTGGCTCTGGTGCCGTGGTGTCCAGCACATGGTGTGTCGTGGGCGTACATTAGCATGACCCCCCTTGCACCACAAGCCTTGGCGCTGTGCTGTCATCGGGCGCAAACCACAGAATGTTGTCCTGTATACGCAACATGTGTCTGGAGTTATGTGGATGTCTGAGGCTTGAGTCATCAGTGAGCTCAGAGTCAGTGATAGGGTGGCAGGAGGGGTCAGAGAGGTGGTCAAGAATTGTCTTTATTGCAGTGTCAGAGGCTTGCATATCCGCAATGTCGTTGTTGGCAATCTGCGGAGTTAGCGATAGCGGCTGCGAGGCGGGCATTGTAGCCGGTGCCGGTCGCTTGCTGCGGGTTAGCACTGCAACGTTGGGGCTGGATGTGGGGTTTGGGGGTACCCACATGTCGCCGTGTAGTGCGCCCGTCTTGGCGAGGGCGTCTGTTTGGTCATTCAAGTCTTTGTCGAGACCTGGTAGCTTCGAGTGTGCTTTTACCTTCTTCCAGTACACTGTCAGGTCATGTGTTCTTGTGATGTTGTCACATTCCTGGAACAGGTGTTGGTGTTTGACTGGCTTGTTGTTAGCGGTCTTGAAACCATTCTGTTTCCAGCTTGGAAGGTGGCACACGAAACTGAGTCTGGCATAGTTAGAGTCTGAGCAGATGAGCAGTTCTCTGATGTCATTGGCTGATGCAATCTGTAGGGCTATGAGAATAGCTGCTATCTCTGCATATTGCGATGACTGGGGGCCCAACTTGAAGTGTTGTGGTGGGCACGGCTGATCGTTCACCCACAGCACTCCTGCACCTGCCTTTAGGACGCCGTCGTGGTTGTAGGAGCACCCATCGATGTAGGCCGTGGGCATGCCCTGGAACGCATTCAGTTCAAAGTATCTGTGACAGGTCAGTTGTTGTTGTTGGGGTT
This sequence comes from Gobio occitaniae, assembly GCA_033150135.1. NCBI lineage: Eukaryota > Metazoa > Chordata > Actinopteri > Cypriniformes > Gobionidae > Gobio > Gobio occitaniae. The sequence goes on from JARQWZ010005747.1 coordinate 57,959, forward strand.
CTTGTGCATCCGCTGCAGCAGCAGGCGTGTTATCAGAGCAGTTTTGGCATGCAGCCAGGCCATTGCCCAGTGCAGACTTGTGATTTTGTGCGTACCGTGCCCCAACATTGCGTCCCTGGAGGGCCATTAACCACGTGGCTATACGTGAATTAGTGACAATGCCATCTCGGATGATTTGGCTGTTGAGGAACATTACGGGCTGGTGGCAAGTCTCAATGATAACTTTCTGTGCCCCAAGGCACAGAGAATCGCTGAATGGCCCATGCCGTGCAGAACAGAGCTTTTTCACAGTCTGAGAACTTGCAATCTGGTGGGAGAAGCGTCTTGCTGGCATATGCGACCACCTTCTTGTCTTGGTCATGTCGTTGATATAGGCCAGCACTGAGACCGGAATGGTCCAGAATCCAGAGGCCACATCAAGTGTAGAGAAGATTGTGGCTCCCCTGATTCGGGGTATTTCTTGTTCTAGTTGGGTCATAGGCCATCTTGACAACGGTACCTGTTGATTCAATCTCCGATAGTCTATCGTGGTTCTCCAGGCTCCGATGGATTTCATAGGTACTTGAATAGGTACTGTTGCAAGGACGGATGGCACCTTTTTCAAGCATGGATTCGATGATCTCCTGCACTGGTTTGTGTGAGGCGATGGGAATCTTGTATTGCTTGACAAAAGTGGGAGGCGCATCAGGGTACGTTGGGATGTGCACCGTGTGGAGGTTGGTGAGGCCGCAGTCTAAAGAGTCTTTGGCAAAGGATTCTTTGAACTTATAAAGGACTTGTTTGAGTCTTTGACGGTCTGTCTCGCTCTGGAGCGCATCAGCGTCTCGTAGAATTTGCTGCACTTGAGACTCACAACCTGGGTACGGTTCCTCTGTATGTGTGTCATCAGTCAGGTTGGTCTTGGGAGGTGTGGCAGGGTCATCAGTCTCACCGACAGGCTGGTGGGAGACTGTGTATACCGCGAGGTGACTGTCCTCAGTCAGCTCCGTTCGGTACACCTGGTCTTTGGTCATTGGCATGACAGACGTGATGGCAATGAATTTGAAGGGTGCGGTGAACAGTGTGTTATCTGTACTCCCTTCGGGTATCAGTGCAGGTGGAATGGGCCCAATACAAGTTCAATGGGGTAGTACAAGTTCAAAGTCATGAAAGTCATGGCTCACTAGCCATCCCAGCCGGTAGGCCTTGGGAATGTTGATGTCAGTTGCTGTGCAGTTGTTGAAGAGGATGTAGACTACACGAGATGACACTTCAGTGAGGGGTGTGGCTTCAAGTGTGAGTCCGAGTTCCACACATTCAGGTGAGGGTTGGAAGAAGCCCAGCGTGTGGTTTAAGGTTTGACCACATCGCATGTTGAGCCGAACAGCGACCCCTTTGGTGTATGCTGGTACCACCGTTCCCTGTTCGTTGACTAGGGTGCAGACCTCGGGGATGGTCTGTCCTGACCTGAGGTTGTCATGGCTGATGGAAACGTGTGGCTGTAAAGTCAATGGGGCCCATACCACTTCGTTAAACATGTCCACATTAGCCCGGAGGCGAACCAAAATGTCTGCTCCGATGTAAACATCGTGGGGCGGGTCCGGAAGGACCAGGAAATAATGGGTCAGGCACCGGTGATTCCATGTCAAGCGCAGTGCACAGATTCCTCTGGCGGACACCATAGGGGAGGGGTGTGAGTTCAAAGGGAAACGGGTGCGCTTGCTGGCATAAGGTGGGTCTGGTGCGTTTTCCCTGAGTGCATTGAACAGTGAGAGACTAATGGCTGAGTTGTCTGCCCATAATGCTAGAATAGTGTTCGTTGTGGTGATATCATTCAGCTGCAGGTCAGTCATGACCTTGGGGCTGTAGGTATCAGAGTCTATGGTGAGCTGAAATGTGCAGAGTAGCGAACTTGAAGTTTGCTCTGAGTCTGAGACTGTGTTCTCACGGCTGGCTGCAGGAGTTCCCGTGACCTTTATGACTTGACAGTCTGGTTCTGTTGGGGTTTCCGTGACCTCTGTGACCTGACAGTCTTGCTCAGAAGACCTGTGTGTCTGGAGGGGAAGAGGTTCTTGTACTTGTGCCAAGAATTTCAGCTGTTTGAAGTCCAGTAAAGGTTTGAAGCGGTCCAGCAGGTCTTTGCCGATGAGAAACGGATAAGTGTTCATAGGTGACACATAGACAGGATGTACAAGACTCATAGGCCCAACTGTCAGGTGAATGGGAGCTATGGTTTTGAGATGGATGTCGTTTTGGCTGTACGACTGCACATTCAGCTTGCATGTGTGAAGGTTAAGAGTGCGATTCTGTCTCTGTGCTTCAAATTTGAGTTTGTCAAACAGTTGAACGGATATCAACGTTAGGTCGGAGCCGGTGTCGACCAGGGCTTCGAGCCTCAGTTCCTTTTCCAAGGTGATGGTTAGGTAGAGTTTTCGAGCCATTCCCTTCTCGATCAGGTTCCCCAAGAGTCTGGGTGTTGGGGCCTGTGTGTTGATCGGTAGGCAGTCGGGATATGTCTCTTGTGTCTCACTGTGAGTGCAGATAACCAGGACAGCACTTTCATGTACCTTGGTGTGCGGAGTGACACTGTCTCGGTCAGGAAGTGTTGCCGTCAGCTGGAGTGAGTGGGTGTTGCTGACGTGTGGGGGTGCAACAGTTAGTTCGATAGTCTGTGGTTGGGAAACAGTGTTCTGAGTGTTTGGTTCAGTTGCAGAAAGGTCAGGAAGGTTGATTTCAGGCGTCCGGTTCAGTCATGCGGTGTCTGGTTCATCCTTCTTGTCTGTCTTGCGGGGTTTCTTTTGTAGAAACTCCTTCAGTACCTTCAGTAGTTCTGCAGTTTCGGACTCGACCGTGCTTTTCTTGTTAGCCGTGGGCTCAGATCCGCGTTTACCAGTATCACGTGTAGAGTGGCCCCTCCGTCGGTTTTCTGGGCTTGGCGTTTTGGGAGAGAGAGTTCGGCTCCTTCTGGGTTGCCAGCCGGCTTCCCATGTGTCCCCCCCCCTTTTGGTTGTGGAGGGGGCGAGGCCGGTCCCAGGATCCTCCAGAGCGATCGTTCTGGTGTCTTGGATGGGCATTACCACGATCAGGCTGCCCTCTGCTGGCTTGGAACGGTGTAGACTCTCTGTTGATGGGTCCGTAACTGTGGTTCTGTTGGGCGCCCTCTAGGGTCAGCTCTGGGCGATGCTCAGAGACGGGGCAAACGGTTGGGTGTTTTACAGTCTTTTCAGAAATAGCCTTTTGCTTGGTGTAAGCCTTGTGAGCTAAGTCTCTTAACTGTTGGGTGGACATGCTGCGTGGACAAACCAGAACTCCCAGATGGTGATTAATCGTGGGGTGGAGGTTTCGGAGGAACAGGGTTCTGAAGCTGAGGTCCTCCTCCATGCCTGGTTCGTTTCGTGCGCCGAAGTAGGTACGTCGCAGTCGATTATAAAAGTTCTGTGGGGTTTCAAGTCGACCTTGCCTGAGGTCCACAGCAGCGATGAGCCCCTGGACTGATTCTGGATCAGAGTATTCACGAATTAAAGCTCGTCGTAGCTGCCCGTAGTCCGCTTTGACAGTCTCTGGTTGGCAGTCTAGAAAGCTACGCACGTCCCGGTTAGACGTGATTCTGAGTAGGTACAATCTGTCCCAAGTGTTCGCGTTAGCGACAGTCTGCAGGTGAAAGTCTATGTCTTGCAAATAGGCATAAACATTGTGTCCTCCTGCAGGGTCTGGGCTGAAAGTAGGGATATTTCTGGCCAGCTTGTCAAGGTCCTTATGAGCTACGTGGCTGCTGACCCTGACTTCCTGGAAGGGCGTCCTTTCCTCCGCTGCTGGCGGGGGTTCGTGGAGGCTAGCAGGTGACAGTCTGAGCAGTGGGCTGTCACCCCCCTTTCCAGCTCTTGGTTCTTGGCTAAAAGGTGCGGACCAGCTCTTCGGGGGAAACTTTGTGTGGTGCGTTCCCCCTTCCCGTCACTTTTCAGTTTATAGGAATGTTTCAGTTCTCTGTGAACAAGGTCAAGTTCATCTTGGAGCTCATGTCTTTGCTGGACAAGCTCATTGATCTCGGCTCGGGCAACCTGCAAGTGGTTTTCGGAGGTTTTGGCTTTAGCATCTCTGTCTTTGAGTGCAGTGTTGGCTCTCTCTAGGAGAGCTTCGCCTCGCCGGAGCTGTTCGTTGAGTTCTTCCCTGGTGTCTTTCTCCGACTGCTCTCTGCGGTCTGTGTCCAGACGCAGATCTTCCAGGGCCTTTTGAAGTCTTTGTACTTCTTTCTCTCGTTCTGTGTCCGTTTCACCCTTTTCCTCGGTCTCTAGAAGTAGCTGATCTAGATGACGCTGGGTGAGGGCCTGGTTTCTCCAGGCCTCCTCGGCTTGGTGCTTTAATGTTGCCGCTTCCTGTTCCAGGTCGGTGTGGCTCTTTTCTCTTAGCCGTGCCTGGCGACAAGGTTGTGGGCGAGGCTCCTGAGGATCTTGGCCAGTTCTTTGTGAGAGTAACTCTGCGTCGGATCATGTGCCGTCAGCTTGTCTAGCTCTGTGTCCAGTTCCTCCTGGCTCAGCTGTTGCAGATCACTGGTGTCCTCAGACGGAACAGTGCTCGTCATCGCTTCCAGCCATACCGCTAGGCGATCCCAAGGGACAGCGGGACTGGATGAACGGGACATACTGGTTCACTGTGGGCGAGAGAAACACAGCACACACACACAAAGAGGCCAATGCAAGTTTGTTCTAAGGTTTACGAGCTCTTGTACGGACTATGCCGTCGACAAGAATTTTGGCTAACTGATGTAGACAGTTAGACAGTTAGACAATTAGGCGGGCCAATTTTTGGGTCGGCCTGAAATAGAGGCTTTGACAGGCGGTAGCCCTGTGGGTCACCTGGTGACGCCGGCTGCTTGGTTGTCACTCTATTACTTTGCTTTCCTTGGGGTCTCTTGGTGAACTGAAAGAAACAAGGTTACGACAGTCCGGACAGTGAAGGTAGGAAAGAGCACAGTGAAAACAAACACAAAAATGAATTGGTCTGCAATAAAAAGGAGAATAAGCGCGAACGCTGGGAGTGTTAGAGAAACACAAAAAGGGACTAAGCCTGCTACCTTTTGTAAGAGTTTCTGATAAGGCCTACAGCATGTGTGGCTATCGGGGTAGGAAACCTAGGAAAAGGGTGCGGCTTAGAGAGGAAAGATGGGCCAAACGTTTAGGCTATTCTCGGGGAGTATCTAATATTCGGCTTATAATGTGGATTTTATCACATTTAGTTTATCCGGGGCGAGTTGAGGTCGCTCAGGTGGAAACCAGCGGCGCAGTCGGCCTTCCGGGCGTTCCCAAACACCCAACTGCCGTGTCCTCGGTCCTTCGTTACTCTGTATTGCGTTACGCCCACTCAAACAGTTTAGACTTTAAACACAACCTGACAGCACCCACCCGTCAACCGCCAGCCAGCACAGCAAAGTTGGCACGCTCCCCAGAACCCTCTTTTTTAAGAGTGGCCCCCTATTAAGCCATGGTTTAGGTACGGGCGCCAGAAATTGCCTTGTGTGTGTCAGCTGAACTGGTTGACTGGCTTAGGAGTGTCAAATTGCTGATGTCGCCACTGCGTGCCGCAACGGCGGACAGAGGTAAAAGAAACCGAGATTCACACACAGCCGGTGCAGGTCACGCCGGTTGGACAACCTTGCTCGTGGAGACCACGTTGAGACGATTCTCAGTTCACCACAGCTGCTTGTGAGCCTTAAAATAAATACACAAAAGAGGGTAAACAGGTGAAATCAAAATTAATTAAGACTCTATTGTTTACCGGATCAAGTGATTTATGGTTGCAGGCGAAAAGGAAGTGCAAAACTCCTATATCGAGAGTGATTTAGAAAAAGGCAAAGGTTTCTATCAAATAATGATAAAACAAAAGGCAATTTTGATACTGTTGGTAACTATCAAAAAGAACCTAACCCAAATGAGAGGAAGAAAGAGACAAAAAAAAAAAAATTAAATTAAATTAAATAAAAAATAAAATATAAAAAATAAAAATTAACAAGACCAACTTAATTCAAATTAAATTCAAAACAAGTTTAAAATTAAAATTTAAATAAGCCTGGAAGGAGAATGTGAATAAAAGAAAGCAAGTCCAAATAATATCCTATAACAATTTAATGCTAACGTTGGAGTATCATTAATAACCAAAAAAAATTAATAATCAGAAAGGGAAACAGGAATAAGCACTTCACACTGAATTGGAAGAAAGTGGAAAAGAGAGAGAGAGCTGTAAGCTGACTTAGCATGGTACGGCCACATGGTGGCGTCCTTCCTTCCAAGCGGACTGTCAGTCACTTTAAGAACCTAATTTCAATTTAAGTTAGAGGAAATTCATTTTTCCTTTTAAACCCAAATTCAAATAAGTGTGTTTAATCAGCGAGAATGAGACCTGGTTGCTGCCTAATGCTTAGTAAAATTGCATAGATGAAAACGTTCCTAACAGTAATCAATACAATTCACATGCTCGACTTAGAAAGGAAAATTAAGTCTGTCAAGGCAAAATTAATAGCGGAGAGTAGAACTATCCGAAAATACCCACGAGATGGCGCAGTCGAGTCCACCCAGACTAGAGTTAGTTAGGAGGAGTGCCCACCAGATGGCGCTGTTGCGCCCGCTCGGGATAAAGGTATGATGAAGTGTAATTCGAGAGCTGTGAGCTCGCGCCCTCTGGTGTCTAGCACGCGGAGTTGCAACACACGCTCGTGTGGGTTGGACCAAAAATCAGATGATGGCCGCGCCCACCCGCAGAATTAACACAAATCACAATTACTTTTAGACCACGGCGGATCTTTTTGTTCTATAATGGCACAAGAAACATGTGGCTACAGGAATTAACATCTGCTTTGCTTCACATTTAAAAGAACTCCAATAGACATTTATCAAACATTTATGAATCATGTGTTAGGTCTCGCTTTGGGTAGCTACCCCAATGTGAAACCAGGAGTTTTATCGTTTATCTTAACGATTTAATATTATATTAGGCCTATTATTGAATAGAGGAATCTCGCTCTATTTCAATCTTCCGCTTGAAAGAAGATTTCTTCGTTCAAGTCAAGCGGGACAAAACAATATTACTCATGTACGGACTGTACAGAGATTTCTTTATCTCTGCAGGACATTTAATATTGCCAATTTAGCATCTGTTAATATGCTTTAAACTGAGCTCGGCGTCGTGCCTTAGTGAGTGAGTTCGCTTTGCGCGATTTGTCTCACAGTTCAAACAAACGATCGAAAATGCGCGTGCATAATATTAATACCCAAAAATACACATGAATATAAATATTAATATTGCTCACAAAAACAAAGTTTGAAACTGCCCGAATATATCTCCACCACTGTAAAAACAATAAGTTTCGGGGAATAATTAATTCAAATGGTATGAATATTCATGAAACTCATCCAAACTCATCCTAACTCATCCAAACTCATCCTATCCAATCATCCCACTACCTGTCCGCTTGATCCTATCCCCACCCACCTCCTTCAGGCCATTTCTTCTTCTGTTACTCCTGCACTCACTCACATTGTCAACACCTCTCTTCACACCGGGACCTTCCCCACAGCATTTAAGCAGGCTCGGGTAACCCCACTGCTTAAGAAACCCTCTCTAAACCCAGCACTTTTAGAAAACTACAGACCGGTATCCCTTCTTCCTTTCATTGCAAAGACACTTGAGCGAGTGGTGTTTAACCAGCTGTCTACGTTTCTTGAACAGAACAACCTCCTGGACATCAACCAATCCGGCTTCAAAAGCGGTCACTCAACTGAGACTGCCCTGCTCTCGGTTACGGAGGCACTCAGACAGGCAAGAGCAGCTTCCAAATCCACAGTACTTATCTTACTGGATTTGTCTGCTGCTTTTGACATAGTTAACCACCAGATCCTCCTGTCAACTCTCATGAAGATGGGCATCTCAGCAACTGCTCTCCAGTGGTTCAAGTCTTACCTCTCAGGTAGGTCCTTCAGGGTGTCATGGAGAGGTGAAATGTCTAAGTCACATCATCTAGCTACTGGAGATCCCCAGGGCTCAGTGCTTGGACCACTTCTCTTCTCCATCTACATGTCATCACTGGGATCGGTCATTCAGAAACATGGCTTTTCCTATCACTGCTATGCCGACGACACTCAACTCTACTTCTCATTTCAACCAGAAGATCCATCGGTTGGTGTTCGTATCGCTGCCTGCCTAACAGACATTTCTGCCTGGATGAAGGAACATCACCTTCAACTTAACCTTGCAAAGACAGAACTTCTTGTTGTCTCTGCCAACCCAGCACTTCACCACAATCTCTCCATTCAGCTAGGTTCATCAACCATAACTCCATCCAGGACAGCCAGGAACCTTGGAGTTGTGATTGATGATCAGCTAAAATTCACTGACCACATTACTGCAACTACCCGATCCTGTAGATTTGCATTATACAACATTAGGAAGATTAGACCCTTCCTATCAGAGCATGCCACACAACTACTGGTCCAAGCTCTTGTTCTCTCCAGACTGGACTACTGTAATGCTCTTCTAGCGGGCCTTCCGGCATGCACTATCAAACCCTTGCAACTGATCCAGAATGCTGTGGCGAGGTTGGTCTTTAATGAGCTGAAGAGAGTGCATGTCACGCCTCTCTTCATCAGTCTGCACTGGCTGCCAATAGCTGCTCGCATCAAATTCAAGGCACTGGTGCTCGCCTTCAAAGCAACCACTTGCTCTGCACCAATATACCTAAACTCGCTCGTTCAGACTTACACACCCTCCAGGAACTTACGTTCTGCTAGTGAACGACGCCTTGTGGTGCCATACCAGAGAGACATGAAATCGCTCTCACAGAGCTTTTCCTGGGCTGTTCCCACCTGGTGGAATGACCTGCCTATCTCAATTCGTGCGGCCGAGTCTATAACCATTTTCAAAAAACACCTAAAGACACATCTCTTCCAGCAGCACCTGACCAATCAAGAATAGCACTTATCATTCTATTCATTTTCTGTCTGTCTAATTTATTTAAAAAAAAAAAAAAACACTGTCCTGTGTGTTCTGAGCTAGATTAACTGAGACTTGCTACAGCACTTGCATACTGTTGCCCTTGACTGTTCTAGTTGCTTCTTTTGCTCTCATTTGTAAGTCGCTTTGGATAAAAGCGGATTCAATACGGATTCAATTTAATGCAATTATTGGGTTTTAATAAAACAACTACAGAATACAAAGCTACGAATCACACGGGGGTAAATATGCATATATATATATAGGAGAAACAAACGATATGGTACAAACAAGGAAAAATCAAACTTAACGAATAAAATCAAAGGGAAAAGAATGATGGAAAGAGAGAATCCACGAGGGAGAGAGAGAGAGAGAGAGAGAGAGAGAGAGAGAGAGAGAGAGAGATGAGTTCCAATCACTTCACCCGAGCCCTTCAGACATTTATGATTTCGTGAATCAGGATTAATTAAGACAACCTCGTACAAGCAGTTTAAAGGTGAAATATAATACTTGCATTAGGCTCTCTCGTGTACGTGTCTGAGTTCGAATCGTCGTGGAAGTTCGCTACGGAGTTGCGTGTCCGGGAGAATTTCTGTGAAGTTCAGGAAAGTCGCTCCAGAAGTTTGCAGGTCTCTCTCTCTTGGCTGGCTGCCCAAGGGATCCTTCTCTCAAGGGGGGGGGCGAAGGCCAGGGTGGTCTTCCTCGGGATGGCGGAGTGCCAGGATGGTCGTCCTCATGGTGGCGGAGTGCAAAGAGTTAACGGTCAGTTCCGTTCTTATAGATGGAATGGCCGAGCCTAGACAGATGGAAGGACCAATCACATCCGTGGAGAGAGAAGGCGCGAGTGTTTCATTGTTCTCTGGACCCCCCCTCCTCTCAGTTAATCAATAGGGTGGCAATTTTAAGCCTCTATTTCTTTAGAAAGCTGGTATTTCTGAAATAATGCATCTTGTTGTGATTTGTGAACAAGATTTGGCATAGTCAGTTTTTTGCGATAACAGAGATACTAAGAACGGTCATTCTGCGACTTGCGCGTACAGATATACAAGATTATCACAGTTACTGGCGTACAGGTTTTGATTTACATACAGTAAACATCCTAGTTATTCTAATACATTGTATAAAGACATGAAATCAACGGATTATATATATTTGAACATTATTGAGACAGTTTTTTCAGTCCACATAGTTTAAGTAACGCGTGTGGGTATGGATGTCTTCTTCCAGCATTCACCGCTATGTATGTGTGTTTGCGGACGTGAAGTCATGTGCATGTCTCGGGGCTATACCATTCGATGCTCCATTCTTTGGACAGACTCCCTTCTTTAGACTCAGTCATCCTGGCTCCTTGGGTTGTTAATTAACTTCGATATCCCTAACACACACACAAACCCCATTGGTTATGTCTGATTTGATTAGGAGAGTCACGAGTTGGTGTGTAAAGGCCTATCCGGTGACGTATGCATTTGGCCAAAATCTGATTGAATCGGGTCATTGTTGCTACATCCTCAATATTGAAATTTCCATACATACTCATCGAATACTTCTGATGTTTCATCGGTAGTTTCAAATTTGACTTTTTTAATATATTTCTCGACAAGGAGTCTTCGAACTTTAACTATGTATACATACTCATAGACTCCTTTTGATGTTTCATTAGACTGGAAGTAGTTCATATTTGACCTATTGAACTTATATTTGGACAAAGAGTCCTCAACATACTCATAGACTACTTCTGATATTTCATCAGAC